>JBAMBM010000824.1:600000-788376 GCA_037043425.1 Hirtodrosophila duncani | reverse complement strand
ATTAACTTTAAAACATGAAATATCGGAGACGATTTGAAGCGCGTAATGTTCTTTTAAAGTCTCTCTAGCGTTTCCCTCGGTTGTGTCTCTCAGTTGTAATTATTTTTTGGGAAGAACAAAATGAGACCCAATTTGGTTAAATTGTTCTGCTTATTTTCTATCCGTTTTTTTTTTAAAGTTAAGTTAAGGTAATTGTCAATAAAGAGAGAATGAGGTAGAAAATCAAGAAGCCACTATTTTATTTTATACACATGCATATTGTTAAGAACACGAACGAAAATATAAGCACAACAGCACGAAGTCAGATTGCCTGCAAACATATTGTATGTGTATTGTATGTGAAATTTTAATTTCGAATATCGCTTTCACTATAGCCACAATCTGTGTATTCTCGTGAATGCATTGTTTAAAGGTGTCTACAGAAGTAACAAAAAGTGAATCCGGGCTACGCCGGTAAACTGGCTAGTACCACATATTCTGCTTCAGTAAACGAAGCTACAACTGAATTTCATTTCTTTGTATGCTTTAAGATGTCTCAATACTCTTTTAAGACAGACATAGTTATTTATTATTATCATTGGTACCCTCAAAAATAGATCAAGTGTTCACATATGAAAATGACAAAATGTATAGAGTTTTCTGTGCACATCCCATTGTGTGACACAAGGGTCTACCACTTTCCGATTGAAGTGTGCGTTGATGCATTATCATTCAGTGCTTTAATAAGCTTTAATAACATTTTAATTGTAAAATTTAATAAATTTATAGGTTTGATTTAATTTAAAGTTCTTTTTGGAGCATTTAAAGTAAATATCGTCTTTTTTAACACTTTTATTTAACATATGAATACTCATATCTCATTTAACGAACGCTGTTTTCTATTCTGACTAAATAAAATCATGTAGGGCTGTTCATACAGGCCACTTCCATTCAAATTATGTGGTTTACTTTATTATTGATTAGTGTTCGCAATGTCGGAATCCGATCGAACGTTTAGCCATGTAGCTTGCGGAATCAAAACCATCACTCTTTTTCCTCATTGCGTGTACTTTTGAAATATTACGTAAATAATATACAGAATATTTTTTTGCAATAATGTAACCAATTTTTCTTGGATTTCTTGATGTTCACGTCGCAGCACGATTTGGACATAAGATGGAAAAACCTAATATCATGTGGAATTGCGAACAGCTTTTCGAAGTGGAAGTGGAGTGGAATTCGATTTACTTTTCATAACGCAGTGGCAACGGGAACAGTCCTGATGTCATTCTCCTGTTGCACACTCTTAAAGATTTCTATATTTTAAAATAAACTATTGCGCACTAGTTCTAAAAGAAAGTCATGGTCCGAATCAAATTTGATCCGTTGATGTAGATGTAGATCCCCAAATTTGGTTAAATTCCAATGAAAAACAAAAAAGCTATTAAATAAAAACACTAAAATTGGTGATAGTTTGTAAGGGGTCCACCCTAATAAGTGGGCATTGCAAAAAAATAAAATAAACTTGATCTGGGTACATATATATATCTATTAAATCGTAGGGTCTGTCACGGTTTGATGTTTGTGCACCAACTAATAAATGGTACAATTGATTCTTCTGAGCTTTTTTTTAGCAACATTCCTTTATATATACGCCAGTGTTCCTCAAAGCCATGATACTTTCCTGGTAACTAGCTCTTTGTACAACGACTTATATCCCGTCATGAGTGGTGCTCGTAGCGTGTTTACTGCTCGTAAAGCCATTATAATCCATTTATCATAATTAAGAATCTCATACTTTGAATCTCTGGCCACTTGGGTGCTGTAAGTTGGACCATAGCAATAAAAATTAGCCCCATGGCGCTAGTTTCCTTCTCTCTTTATAATTGATAGACCATTGTCGATGAAACTAATAAATATTATATATATAATGTTATACATATTAGTATAGTATTTTTTTCATAAGATCAGATTTCTCATTATCTCGCATATTTTTCTTGAAACTATGGCAAACGTTTTTAAGATGGCTGATTGCCGCAATGACGGCATTTAAATTTGCTCTTACAATTTTTCTTCAAACGCCATAGTTGGCTATTACTGCACAAGTTAGTGCTTGCAAAACTATTGTACATGTATCCTTCCCAGGACTTTTTAATTAGATCTCATGATCAAGGCAAAGTACACTCGATCTCTGATTTTAGTTAAAGAAGGTTGGTTTTTTCCTGACTCCCGTTTCTTTCATTTATCAACGCCATAATTAATTTCTTAAGTTCGATTTTTTTTATTGCGCTTATCCTTAATAGAAACCGAACTATTTTATTAAATCTGTATTTAGCATTTTATTTGCCATTTGAACGCGTTGGCTTAGTCATAATGCGTAAAGCATTTGTGTTTGTGCACGCCCAACATATTCCAGCACTATTGTTGTTGTGTTTGTGTTGTGCTTGTTGACTTAGCTGTGCGTTTCGTACTTTCTTGCCTCTGTGATTATTTAACAAATAATCTGGGTTTGGAATTCACATGTATCGTGTCGACTAGCTTAAGCCGAAAGGAAAACTTATCTGCTATCCATGTTGGCTTTCGGCATTTGAATACAACATTCTCAACGTGCGCATTCAACTTAAAATGGAAATGAAATTCAATTTAATATGCATCTCTAAAGCGTAGGAAGTAAATGGTTTTGGTAGATCTTGTCAGGATGTAGACTGCGAGGTTTACGAAAAAATCAAAGCTACGAACCAGACTATCTGGACATATAACAATAGCTTCACTCTCGACATGCTGCTCTTAATCAACATACCAAAAAACTTTAGACTCATCAAAACGAATACTGGGAACTGTGCTTACAAATGTTTGTAATATACCTGTCTGTTTATACCATTTATAAAAATGTGAATGTATATTCATTTTGTTATGAAGCCTGCAATGCACAAACGAAAGCGTTTCCTAACATATATAGCTTTATTCGTTCTTATGTCTGCCTCAGAGATCTCAGGAGTCTTAAAAGCTTTTAATAGATGCTTCTTATGTCTGCACGCTGGTTGAGTTTAAGATTCAGAACAAAAAAACGAAAAGAGCATGGAAAGAAAATAATTTATTTCAAACAGGTTTATAAATTTTGTAAAAATTACGAAAATAAATCATCCATTTGAAAATCAAAGTGTAAGCGTATTGGACTATCCATCTCCTTTACAACCATACTTACTATAGCCAATACGCCACTCAATTAAGAGAGAACAATCCGCATCACATAGACGAAACGCGTGAGAGCATTGGAATAATAATGCGATCTTACAGCAAGAAACCAATCCTAGCGACGGTTACGAGAGCAGACCGAGCGAGAAGACTGCGAGATGTAATTGAATTGCAAAATACTGCTGACCACCTTGCCCGCCGACAAGCCCTTCATATCGTAGTATCGAACGGGACCTGCTTGTGCGGCAAGTTAGGCAATTGCAAAATACTGCTGTCCACTCTTCCCGCTGAATGAGGTCGACATAACTTGGTGTCTCTCAGCTGTTAAGTGAAGCTTTGATCGAAATAAGTGCTAGAAATGTCGTTTAATTAGTTTTTTTTTTTTTAATATATATATATATAATATTTAATATAATAATATGTAATATAATATAATCATAATATTATAATGTGGATTTTGATTATATCATTAAAAATTTAAAGAAAAAACTGCAATTAGACTATTATAAAAATTATGCTATATAGATTAATAAAATGATCTAACAGCTGCTTAAAAAAACTGTTTTGAGAATGCTCACTTGGTAGGATAACGGATAATTAATTAAATACATAATAATTGAAATACATATTAAATGACAAGCCTTTACTCGTAAAAGAAAATAATAAGTTAAGTTAAATTAAATTAAAATTAAATATGTCATCTCAATTTCGGTCTAACCAATAACCCAATTTTTACAGTATATACAAGGAGCAAGGCAAGGGGAGGGTCACGAACTACCGATATATCATTTCATTCCTGTACATCGATATTAGTATACTTTAAAAATTGCATGGTCGGTGTTATAGGTGCAAAGATATGACGAGATTCCATTATCGTTTCTACGAGGAGGCGTTGCCACGCCAATTTTTCCAAAAGTATTATTTCCTTTCCTCGATAATACTGTACTGTAAAAATTTCATAGCGATCGGTCTTATAGCTTAGACGGCTATAAAGGGAAAGCAGACATATTCATTTTTTATATATTTAGATTATGAACGGAACACAAAAAAAGGCCAATTGTGTTACATACTTAGTAAATTGTTTTGTTAAATAGTAAATAATATTCTATGCTGACTAAAATTTTTGGCGAATTATTAATTTTTTAGGAACACGTGCGAAAGGTCCTGCCTCCAATTTTAGAAAAGCGAAGGGAAGTTCATCAATTGCAAATCAACTTACAAGGACACTGCTATGACATGGATTATAGTGTTCAGTAGGTTAACATCATACAAAAAAATATAATTTGCTATAGCAATAATCTATTATAATTCGCAGAGCGCTAAAGTCAATCGAAAAATCAGAAAGTATATTTAATAATATACAAGAAATGATAAAGACTTCAATTTTTCTCAAGCAACAGCTTAAATTTGAGGAAAATAGAAAAAAAACAAAAAAAGAGAGCTCCCGTAATTCAGTTTACAAAAGATTCTCTGCTCATCTCGCTCTAGACCTTCCTGAATTACCCGACTTTAGCGGCGTAATGCGCGAAACAAGTCAAAGAATGGAAATAATAATGGCTCCGGGAACAGTACGACAAGATTCACAAACCTCGTCTAATTTGGGAGAACTGCAAAGGTCACATACCACTTTACATTAAAATGTATTTTTTTTTTTTTCATAGTTACTTAAAGTTAATAAAACCAATTGTTAGACTAAGCATTATTCATAATTGTACGAGAGATCTGCAGCTATCGTTCATTGGTAAGTACACAGATTTGCACTTAAGTATAGTTTCAGTATTACTATTTGTATCATATTAACTGTGTGTATCATATCATATCAAACTGTGAATATGTGCTTTGAATACATTTATCGGTGAAAATGAGTATTGATTGATGAGGTCAATTAAATTTGACATCAATATTGCTCCTCGGATGGCGCCTCTTCAGCCTTCTTCTCCTCAAAGGCGTATCTAATCAGATTGTGTTGGCAGCAGTGAGTCTAATCGGGTTCCGATTTCTAGTTTTAGCTAGAAACTTTCACGACTAGGTGCTCAGGCCAGAAATGACAAACTGTCTCATAATATTCGTCTAGATCCGTGAAACATAAAACTTTCGATATTTATTCTTGAACTATCTCTTTGGCTCTGGCCTGTATATATGTACTAACATCCCCAGATGTGGAATCAGCCTAGAAACAAAGACCATCTTCGGCTTTGGAATGCCAATAAGATGTTTTGGTGGAGCTCTCACAGTTGTGGAAACCCTGCCGGCAGCTTTAAGCACCGACTCAGAAGGAAACTTGTTGCAAGTGGAAGAACTTAAAGCCCTCCTTCGCGTTAATTAGGAATCATGCAAGAAATTCTCACCAGGTCGACACGACTCACAAGTATACTTCAATCCCGTGTTATATCCAAAAACATCACTGAGGCTGTTAGTGAAAACAAGCGAAGAGGGCATTGCAAACATTGCACTGCTAGTTTCCGACGTTTTCTTTCCCCGGTTGTAATTATATCCGCTGCATGACCGATCACCCCAAACCTCAGAACCCAACTCCCGGTCTTCTTCGGCTGCAAGCTCTGGTTCGCGTCTCTTCTAGATAACTTTTCGAGCGTGAGTCGAAGCTCAAGCTCTCTTTGGTTAAGTCGACAGCGATCGAAGCTCTCCGCTCTGCAGCTGGATCGAAGTTTTGGATGTGCGGTGCTGGTGTGGCTGGGTAGGTGTCGCTGTTGTTATTCCTGACGGCGTTGCTGAGCTGTGTTGCTGAAATGCTTAATGAAATTTGACAAATGGGTAGATTATGCGCTTATACATATACAAAGCGAGTTTCAACTAATAGTTCAAGTAATATAAAGTTTTGCGGTTTTGGCGGGAGGGGTCGTAGCACAATTTAAATACAAACTTGATCTGACGCCCCTCAAGGGGAGTCTACATACCAAATTGGGTCTCTCTAGCTCTTACAGTCTCCGAGATCTAGGTGTTCATACGGACAGACAGACGGACATGGCCACATCGAGTTGGCTGTTGATGCTGATCAAGAATATATATACTTTATGGGGTCTTAGACGCTTCCTTCTGCCTGTGACACACGTTTGCACGAATACAATATACTCGTTTACTCGGCTAGAGTACGAGTATAAAAAAAGCGCACACAACAACAAGTAACGTAATGCAATCTCTTCGTGTGCTTAACGATTTAGCTTTTTTTTATGTGCGCCTGTTGCTAGAGACATGTACAAAATTGTTCGCTGCATTTCGGATGTGATTTGTTGGCAGTCTTGTCTCTTATCTAAATGCATGCAGATCATTGCCGAACTCTAGTTAGCTAACACCCCTTTCTCCTTAACCCTTCCACGCTCGACGAAAGCAGCTCAGCACTGCATCGGCTCGCTCGCTTTCGGCTTCCCTCACTTGACGTTCAAGGGTATGATGGAAACTGCGAAAAGCTCCGTTTGGCTTATGCCAATTCTATTTTATTTATATGCAGTGCTGAGATAATCAAGTCTTTACCTTCACACAAGTCCCCTGTCATCGGGAGAGTCTGCCATGCCACACAGAAGGCCCTGCCAACTCGGGCGATACTGTACATAGCACTAATTTTTAACGCTATACTGACGGTACAATTTTTCCTAAAACAGCGATCCTCACGATCCATAAGCCAGGCAAACTGAAAGTCGATCCTGAGTCGTATTGTCCAATAAGTCTTCTCCCTACAATATCAAAGGAATGGGAGAGGCTTGTTGCCAATCGACTTCATAAAATTATAAGTCAAAGCGATATATTACCTGCTCACCAGTTTGGATATTGGGAGGGACATGGCACCGTGGAACAGGTCCATAGATTGACGAGGCACATCCTACAGGCTTTTGATGACGTCGAGTGCTGCAATGCCGTCTTTATAGACATGCAGCAAGCTTTTGATTGGGTCTGGCATGATGGACTATTATGCAAAATAAAAGCGGTCCTACCAGCGCCCTACTATGGTCTCCTTCGGTCATATCTGGAAGGACGTGAATTCAAGGTCAAAGCCAGGGACACCTACTCGACACCTTGCAAAATGAGAGCTGGAGTTCCGTAGGGCAGTGTTCTTGGCTCGATGCGTTACTCGATATATACTGCCGACCTACCTAGCCCTGACGATGACTACATGGAATCACCCTCGAAGGCTCTCCGCCTATTCAGCTGGAGGGTGTTACGCTGGAACAGCCATTGCATGCGAAATACCTCGGAATCACATTGTACAAACGCCTCACTTTTGAGCCACACCTGAAATCTGCGGCCAAAAAGTGTGGGCGAAGGATGCAACAAATAAGGTGGCTGATAAATAGAAAAGGCACTATGTCCCTTAGAGCTAAAGGAGCAGTTTATGTGCATTGTGTAGCCCCGATCTGGCTTTACGGGGTACATATTTGGGGGATCGCCGCAAAATGCAGCTACAAACGTATCCAGGTATTGCAGAACCGTGCCTTACGGCAGATAACCAACTGCCCATGGTACGAGCGCGGCTCCAGATTGGACGGCACACCAGCAGATACAGTGACTGTTGAGTCACCGCAGTATGCTCGCAAGAGGACTACTCCCCGCCAGGCCTTTAAGGCGGCTAAAAAGATTGGGGTTTGCCAAGACAATTGGCCAACCGTGAGGTCTCCTCGCTCGAATTGCATGAGGTTTGGCTCTCTTTATATATATTTGTGTTGTTAAAGTGCTATTTATGCAATGTACGGATTAAACACTTCTTATAAAAAATAATTATATGTATTATACTTATGTATAAATGTCTGCTGCATAAGCAAATGTATGAAATGACAGGTGTTGTCTAATTTGGCGTTGGGCACTAGTTCTCGAATTGCGTTTGCTGTTTCCACTAGAATAAAAAAAATAGCGCGGATATGTTCCTCCCACTGTTGCGTGTGCCCGAAATAGTAATTGTTTTCTTTTGTTGGATATAATGTCACTATTTTTCCTTGCTGTTTATGTGTCGTATTTGAGAATAGTTTTCTTTCTTTTATATCAATACGATTAAAGTATTTATTTGCACGCCCGCTACCTTTCGCGACTGTCCCGCTTCAGGCTTGTTCCACAATGCGCTCTTCTCAGCGGCATTTTTAGATCTTCTGCTCTGTGACAGCCGAAGCGGTGTGGAATGAAACGCATAGCAATATTGCACTGGCCTACATACCAAAGGGTGTTTGCATATGTGTTCCGCTTCCTGTGAAAATGTAAAGACAAGACACACTTAACACAATCCCAACAGCATTATTGCGAAAGGAAGCATTTGAAAAGATAGTTGAAATTCTTTTTTCGCAATAATGCGTATGATGCCGAGTTTCCCTCCTCCTGACTAAACGCTCACAATTTGTTAAAAGCTATGTCCGGTACGTCCACGAAACGAATTGTCATGCTGGTCCTACAGCACTCGTGAGCATTCTGCGAAAGCGTTTATGGTTATTATTCCCATAAGAGGTCTGTCGTTAGACAGTGTGATCTTGCATCGATTGATTTAAATATAAACCTTGTTTGATGACACAAATTATGTGAAATTTTCCAGCATATTGTATCCGAGCTCTCCGGCTTTTCCACATTTTTGGCGTTGACTTCTTGTGTCTCTATTAACACGAAACGACGTGCAAATAGTATGTCGATCGTATCCGATTTGTGAGCTAATACCTTTTTTATTGGTTTTTTAAAGGTTCGTTTTTCGTCGAGGGGTTCCATTTCGAGGAGGAGGGTGTCAACCTCTGCTGCTTGAGGCGATGGCGAGCTGTCTCGTCGCTCAAGCGACAGTTTTGGCAGCGATGGGCCCGGAAATAAGTCCTGGGCCTTCAAATCCGGGCCAAATGGTATCAGCAGCAGCCCAACGTAACAACGTAACAGGAGGGAACGGCATGGTCAGGTTCGTGGATGTCAGGACTAGTAGCTGAGGCCAATATACAAGTTTGCGCTATTGCCAATAATTTGAAGGCTTGCAGCCAAGTGGCGCTATTGCCAATAATTTGAAGGCTTGCAGCCCTCCAATTGGCTGGTGTTGTCATTTTTTAGATTAAGATTAAATTGAATACAATGAAGTATAGTGTAAGTTAGGATAGTTCCAAACGTTAGCGCAATAAAGATTTGTAGGCATAAAGTATTATATTTCGGGCAGTTAAGCGAAATGCGCAGAAAAGCAGAAATGCAACTAAGCGAATTTCTCAGTAGAAGGAAAACGCAAAAAATATTTAATGCACGTAAGTTTTTGTTTACATGAATGTAAGCACAAAAGCCAAAGCCAAGCGCATTATATTCATGCCAACAATAGGTCAACGAACCTTAGGTAGAGGTAAGATAATCCACAACTTTCGTTGTTGTTATACGTAACAAACAAATTATATATTCAAGAAGCAGTAGGTTAATTAAAGGTATCAAAACAGAACTAAGTAACTTATGGAAAAACAAGAAAGGAAGGCTAACTTTGGTTAACCGAAGCAGATTTGGTATACTACTAAGAGTTCATTCCGAATTAGTCGGTTGCCTGAGAGCTATATGATGTAACGTTCCGATCCAGAACTACTTTGGTCAGCAGACGTAGAAACAGATGGACAGGCAGACGGACATGGCTATATCAACTCGGCTTGTCATGCTGATCCTTCTAGGCATTACAAATATCGTGACCAAATTATAATATCATCAGCAAGAGTATAAATATTAGAAACAATTCAAGATTATAGGGATAGTTCTAACAAACCTTATAAAGGCTTAAGAATCTGGAAATACTAATAAATAATTTCAACTTAATCAACAAAACACTTCGCAATAATTCGCTTAAGTTAGAACTTGCTATAGAAATACCCGCGATGGAGATATTTGATAATTATAAAGGAAAATTTTTAAACATAATTTAAAAACAGTAAATCCATATTATTCTATCGAATATTCATCACAATCACGATTTTATTTAAAGCTGAGGTACGAATACCGAATAAGTTCGACTGCACACCACCATTTCATAATATATGACGGTGGTGGTGCTCTTTCATAATATATGACGCTCACATAGGGTTAGGTGCAACAACAATATATGTGATATGTATGTATGTGTGTATTTAAGTATTCTTCTAGGTTTTTATTCATTTATATATAGAAATTTTTATTCATTCATATATATAGAAATTTTATCATTCCTATTTATAATTTTAGTTATTTCGCTGTATTGCGTTTGCTTATTGTTGTGTCGTTTCAAATCCGTTGTACTGCTGCCAGCTTCCCAGTGAGAAATTTTTATCATTCCTTTTGTGCTCTCAATTTCAATGCCCAAAAGTTGCCCTTTCAAAGCTGATTCTTCCGAGCCTTTGCTTTTTTGTTGGCCTTGTCGTAACATAATCAGTGTCCGTGTAATAATTATCATGATTTAAAATTTACCTGCCTAGACCTCTTACCGGCGTTCCAAAGATGAAGATGGTCTTTATTTCTGCGAAACTTTTTGATCTATCTTTCAATTCTTCGTCTTTCCCTTCTTTCTGTAAGGAGTCGTTTACTATTCCTCGCCATAAAAAGGGGAATAAGACTGATGTCCACAACTACAGAGGCATATCCAAAATGTCTGCTATTCTTAAGCTTTTTGAAAAATTATTAACTTCAAAGTTACAACACTCTTATGGTTCTATAACTTCATCTGCTGGCTTGGGATTGTAAAGCGTAGGTCTACCACTAGAATTTACTAGAATTTTTTTCTTTCGCAATACAAGGATTTAAAAATAATATGCAGACTGACGTCAATTACACTGACTTCAAAAAAGCCTTTGAGTCGTTTACTTATTCACTAATTGGATCTTCTTGGCTTGGCCATCCCATCTTCTTAAGTAGATCTCTGACTACCTTAATCTAAGATTTCAGAAAGTTATTTTTAAACCCTCTTACTCTAAGACCCTTAGGGTTACATAAGGGGTACCGCAGGGAAGCCACCTCGGTTCCCTTCTCTTCACCTTATTTATCAACGATTTGCATCAGGTTTTATCCCACTGTACTTATGTACGCCGACGACATTAAACTTTGCGTGTCCTTTGGTCGAAGTACTTTGATGATCCTCACACAACTAAACTATGTATGATTCTCTGGTCCGTCCTATTTTGGAGTACGCATCGTGTGTTTGGTGTCTACAATACAGGAATCACCAGGACTGCATTGAGTCTGTTCAAGAGAAATTTTTACTGTTTGCTCTCCTTATGTTGAATTGGGACTCCAAAGCCCGCTTCCCTTCATATTCTCTCTTGAAAATCGTAGTGTGTGATCAGACTTTTGACCTTTGTATTTTAATTTGTGGGAGTGTATGTCTACAAGGCCCGCCGCAGCAAGCCAAGCCAATGTCGGAGCGAGATGAATTTAGACTGCTTATTGTCTCCGCAGCTGTCATAAAATGCATGTACAAAAAGAGAATATATGATAATAAACTGTTACAATAGCATGACATAAGAGAAACTTTAAATTATAAGCAAACAATATAGGGTGCTTATGAATTAATGGAAAATGCAAACTAAAACTAATTTCAGACCCAACATCCCTGCCCCATAGAAATCACTACATTGGTTTCAAGCAACAGAAAGCAATGCCAATTTCTGAATAGGACGTCTAATGATGCCCTTGGATGTGCAAACCTATGCCACTCGAACTTGGTGATCCTCGCCAGGAATAGTTGCTACAATACGACCCAGTAGCCACCTTAGGAGGGGCACATTGTCCTCATGGACGAGAACCATATTGCCGGCACACATATTGGCATGCGTCTTATTCCATTTGGCTCGAACTTGCAGATCATTGATATAGTCGTGTAGACAGCGTCACCAGAAGTGCTGCTTGATGGCAGTAACACGTCTCCAGCGCTCTAAGTGATTCACATTGTCATCTTCGATTGGATATTCTGGCAAAGCTCGGAGGGGACCACCTGCCAGAAGGTGTCCTGGTGTCAGAGCGCTCAAGTCACTAGAATCAGACTAGAGTGGCGCCAGTGGACGGGAATTGAGAACTGACTGCACTTCTGCCGTTACTGTGGTGAGCTCTTCAAACTCTTCATTCATCAGAGTGCGAATCATTAGACTTTTCGCACTCTTGACAGCTGCTTACCATAGGCCGCCAAAGTGTGGTGCCCTGGGAGGGATTAAATGAAAACTTACATATTGATTAGAACAAAAGTTTACAATTGTCATTTGAGATTCTTGCTTGAATAGAAATAATTGTAGCTCCTTCAAATGAAGCTCCTCAAATGCACCATTAAAATGTGTTGCCTTGTCGCAATAAATATTTTTTAGTAGCCCACGCCGTGCAATCAATTTCTTTAATGCAGCTAAGAATGCATTCGTGGACAAATCAGATACCACCTCGATATGTACTGCCTTGGATGCAAAACATATGAAAATGGCAACATAGCTTTTTGTAGGACCTCTGCCTCGGATGCGAAGATATGTATTGATTGGTCCGCAAAAAGACCTCTGTACATCGTGCGAATGGCCTGGTACCGTCAGTCTTTCCACTGAAAGTTATCCCATCATCTTATGTTGTTGTCCCGTCATCTTATGTATAGCCCGCGGTGAACACATGATCTAGCTAGGTGTCGAGCGTTCACAATCCAGAATTGTTGCCGTAGTAAGCCACTTAGTATTTGTGCGCCAGCATGGTAACTTTCCCGATGAAGGTGCTCCATATATCGTCTAACGAATTCATCTTTGCTTGGTAGTAGTATTGGGTGCCTGACCGCTTCGAGAACATCTACTTGCTCGAGACCTCCGCCAACTTTCAACAAGTATCTATCAGTATGTTGTAAAAATGGATTCAGCAAAAATGGATGGCTGGATACTTCTTGACCTTTCTGAAGAGTGCGTATTCCCTCAGGAAAGTGTTGCTGCTGTATGTTCCAAACAATGCAAAGAAGAGCACTTTGCAGCTCCTGGGAGCTGTAATGCGGTATCGCAACATGGTTGCCACGACACGCAAACAATTTTGATGTAAGCTAATATTCTGAAGAGCAGCAATTAGGTAGTTTCTTTCAAAAATAGCTTTGAAGGCTGACTTGCGTCTTTCCATGTTCACGATCTCCAAATCAACCTCATGCCTAGTGTCCATAGGCCTAGTGTTAGAAGCTTGAGCCAGATATGCCGGCCCCATAAACAAGATTGACTCCTGCAGGTCCGATGGAGTACATTCCCTTGAGACCAAACCGGCAGGATTGCAGCGAGTGTGTTCTCCTGTATATCGAAGTGTTCTCCTGTATATAAAAAACTCGATTGTCGACAAAAGTAGAGAGTGTTCCTGAATATTGCCTTGTCCAATGCAGAATGATCTGAGAATCGCTCCACAGATAGACCGTGTTCTTCATTTTGAAGATCTGCTTGATTTTGGACTATACTAATGCCAAAAGATGAGCTCCAGCTAATTCCAATTTCGGGAGTGACAGTTTTCGTGTTGGTGACACCCTAGACTTTGAAGTTATCAGCTGTAGCCGAACCTTGCCATCACGCGTACGAGCATATATACAGCATCAATTTGCGCGAATATATGCATCACAGAATCCAGACTGAAGACGCTGAAGATTTGCTTGTAGACAATAGCGATGTATTGCCATCGATTCCAATGATGGTACTGTTGATATAAAGTGGTTCCATGCTGTGGGACAGTTTAACTCCAATCCAATTTCAGTAACCATAGCTCTTGCATAATGATTTTCGGAATTATAACTACAGGTGCTACCAGTACTAATGGATCAAATAGTGATGATGCCAGTGATAGTATGGTTCGCTTGCTCACGTTGATCCCATATTAGGCCAAGTGTATTGGTTACAGCTGTAATCACTGAAATCACATATTAGGCCAAGTGTGTTGGTGACAGCTGTAATCACTGAAATCCTTTCCGGTACTGTGATTAACAAAGTCTGGATGATTTGAGTGCCATTTATGCAAGTCCATTTTTCCTTTGCTGAGAATCTCGATGACTTCTGCCTGTCCACATAAGAAATCGTCTCCTCATTCTCAGCTTCTGCTCCGACCTGGAAATCTTGCGAGTGAAGATCTGCTAGATACTTCATGGCACTTATTGCTAGATATGGAGTAGGCATAGGTGACCGTGTTGAGTTCATATGTAATTCTTCCTTTGTAGAATTTCTCCATATCACGTTGGTCTACAAAAACTTGCCTGAAAATTTTGACTACATAAGCACTGATTGCGTTACGTGAACATCCGAAATTGTAGAAACTGATACAATTCTGTTTAAATGGTTGGTCCCTCCATTAACAATTCGTTGAGTGACCTCTCGGATGAAGATTTACAAGATGCGTTGAAGACAACTCGCAATTTTGTCATTGGGCTGCTCATCTAGAACACACATAGATGTGGCATCTTGAACACACATAGATGTGGTATAAAGTAATGTGGTTCGTCCAGCCTGGGAAAAGTTACCAAACTCATGTGCTTTAGTTTCTCGAACTCATGCATAAATTCCGCACAAGACGCCTTTAATGTTGTTGTGCGATCTAAGCGCCTCGCCAGAATCTCAAACCTTTTCTTAGCCGGTTCGTATGAGCGACCAAGATAACTTGGGTCGAGCTTGAAGACTAGCTGAACTGTGACTCTGCCATCTGCTTGACGGCGAACGGTATTGACTAAACTCATTTCACTTTGTTGTTGTTCCATAGGAAGCTTGGTCACGGGCTCACTAACGTCATTGATATGCCATAATCGTTCCAGGTTCCTGTCGATGGACTCCTCCATAGATAGTGAACAGATATGTGACGAACGACTATTGCCTTCGTAGAGAATTAGTGAGCACGAATCTATCAATTCACGACCAATCCTGTAGAATCGAGAGCCGTGTTTAACCAATACCATTGCTGTAGCTAAGATAATATTTTCTGGTGAGTTGTGTGTATGATAGTGGGCGACTGGCTGCTGCGATTCGAGTGCACGTGTATTTGCCGACTGAGATTGTGCTGGTAAATGAGTGAGTGCCGCAGATGATGGTCTGGGTTCTACAATGGGCATAAGAGGGCGTGCAGCAGATGCTGATCTGGACTCTACATTTTGTCGATGAAGAAGAGTGTGATGCGGATATTGTACTGCTTAATGCCCCCTTTTTAAGCATTTCAGACAATACGTTAGACGTGTTACTGCATCGTATCGCTATAGTGCCGATGTGTTCCTAAACTGTGTACAGCCAGTGACACCATGTTCTGAGATGAACTCAATAGCGTAGGCTTGAGTTGCGCCTCTGAAAGAATGCCCTTCTGGTGCCATCTGATTGCGAGGCCTGTCTGACGATAATGAATAATTTGCTGGTATTTCCGACTGGCAATGTCTTTCTATTACCTGCACGCATGAATTTCAGGTTGGCAAGTCGGCGAGTTTCAAAGATTCGTTCAATTTGCTTCTGGTATTCTGGTCGGCTTTTGCAATTTCCGAATCGTTTCCTAACGAATTGCGTTAGCTGAACAAGGCTGCGGCGTTATCAACGAGGCTACGAAGCTGAGTGCTATTCGACTTATTCATAATAGGCAACTGAAACAGTGATGAAATATTATCCACAAATACTAATGTTGGTATATTATAGCGCTCGTCGAGGAGCTACAGTGCCTTTGTATAGTTTTCATATGTTACCTGAAATGCCTTCACCGTTTCTTAAGGTGCTCACTTAGGCACCTGATCAGCTGATTACATTTTCCAACATTTTATAGGTATGATTGCTTATGTATCACCTGGTTGAACAGAGTAATGAAATTTGAATATTCAGAATAATGACCCTCAAATGATGGGAGTTTGATTTGACGCAACTTTGTTGAGGCGGCAGCCATTATGGTCTAAATTCGTGCTGGTGAGCAGGCCTTGTGCAAACTGTTCAGTGATGGCAACTTTGATGGCCACATGCACGTCCTCCAAATCTCCACCTTTCAAATCCTTTGTGTCCTCTTGCTCAATATGTGTTTGAATCTTGATCAACTGCGTGTAGTGTGTTTCTATAGATCCAAGTCTGCACTGAAACTCTGCAGTATTCAACGGCTTTCCTTACATTAGTGGTGCTAAAATTGTTGCAATGCGAATAATTTTCTTGCAAATGTTAATGCGAAACGGTTTTAACTCTTCCAAACTCATTTTATCTAGGCTCATTTTAGAAACAAGGTTTAATATTGTATGTTTAACATGAAACTTGAGATAAAAATGTTGGTGTTTGATACATACACAAGCTTTACGTTACCAACAGAAAGAGCGATACGGTTGTATGTGTGGTTAATGCTAAACGACTCTTGGGGTGATGGCTTAGGAAAGGGGTGAGGCAATGCAATATTGAGAGCGACAGACTAACTGGTTTTTGTAGCTTTGCAGCGAAGCAGGTGTTCAGCTTCTTTGGCTGGCGAAATATAACTGCTTGTTCATACGACTTTTCTTTAACTTTTTAATTTAATGTTTAATATTCGATAGCACGATTTCCGACACGACACACACAGCCTCACGCTAGGGCGCCAATAATGTATGATCAGGCTTTTGATTCTTGTATTTTAATTTGTGGGAGTTTGTGCTTCCAAACCAAACCAATGTCGAAGGGCGTTGAATTTAGACTGTTTATTGTCTCAGCGGCATTGCGAGCTGGTGGCATAAGATGCATGTACAAAGAGAGACCATATGACCAATGACCAATGGCATGAGAGAAGCTTTAAAATATAAGCAAACAATATAGGGTGCTTATGAATTAATGAAAAATACAAACTAAAAGTAAGTGGAGTCCGTGGTTGACCCAACACATAAGCTGATTAATGGTGATATTCATTCGCCGTCTTTAATAAGCCAAATTAGTTTTGGTGATCCTCGTAGAACTACTGGAAATTATGTTCCTATCCATCTTCAGCACTGTTCAGCAATTTAAACTCTCTCCTGCATGAACCTTTTCGTGTCCTTTATTGTAACTATAATAATCTATTTATATCTATAATCTCTAATAATAACGCCCTATACTCAAACAAAACATATATATATCCGCTCGACCAAATGTGTAGTGTAATTTATAATAAAAGCAAAATTTTCTAGTGCCGCGCCTTCGGTATCGGTGACTAATTCCGACAGCAGCGTTGCTCTGCCTCTTATCGGAGTTAAAAAGCCGAAGATGTTCTTTATTTCTAGACTAGCCGCAGATTCTATATCAGAAGATCTTTCTGTAAATGTTGAGGCTTAAGCTAGATTAGATACTTCGAGGATTAAGGTTGAATAGTTTGGATTTAATGTTACGCGCAATATAGCTTCCTTCAAGATAGGTATTCCGGACGACTATTTTGACACACTCTGTCAAAAACATTTCTGGCCTGAGCACCTAGTCGTGAAGGAGTTTAAACCAGGATATAGAAATCGGATACCGATTAGATTCCCTGCTAATATAGTTTGAAAACACTAATTTTATCTCCTTTTCTTGTCTAGCAAAATGTTAGAGGCCTTAAATCTGCACTCCTTCACACTGATTTTCTCAATATTAATATTTACTGATACGTGGCTGAAACCTGGTATTGTAGACTCGGCAATTTTTTCTAATAATTATGTCGCCTATAGATGTGATCGTCCCTCCCGCCAGGGTGGTGGCGTATTGATTGATGTTGATTCCGGCCTTCTGTCGGAACCAATTATTCTTAATTTTCCTAATAATTGATTTAATAAGTACTAAAGTCTCTTAAATGTTTTTCTGTCTTTAGTACTGCTTCTTATATTCCTCCACGTGCTGATATTTCTGTTTACTTGGATCATCTTAATGCTCTTCAATCGACCGCGTCAAGCTTCCTGATATCGATTCTGCGCTGATGCGCTTTGTAAGCCGAAGTTCTTCGTCTTTCCTTTCTCTCTGGAATGAGTCGTTCCTCTCCATAAAAAGGGATATAAGTCGGATGCCCAAGACTACAGAGGTATATCAACTCTGTGTGCTACTCCTAAGCTTTTTGAAAAATATGAACTTCACAGTTACAACACTCTTTTGGTTCTATAATTTCATCTGCTCAATATGAGTTTATGAAGCGTAGGTCTACCACCACTGATTTACTAGAATTTTCTTCTTTTGTAATACAAGGATTTAAGAATAAAGTGCAAACGGACTCATTTATACTGACTTCAGCAAAACATTTGACTTTGTAAATCATTGTTTACTTATTCATGAATGGATATCCTTGGCTGCCCGTTCCTATATTCTTAAGTGGATTTCCGACTACCTTAATCTCAGAACTTAGAAAGTTGTTTTTAAAAGGCTTTCTTCAAGCCCCTTAGGGTTACATCAGGGGTACCGCAGGGTATCCACCTCGATCCCCTTCTCTGCCTCAAGTACTATCCCATTTACTTTTACTAATGTACGCCGCCGACGTTAATCTTGAATTCTCCTTGAACGACTCTTTCTCCCACTTTAGTCTGCAAGATGACCTTGATTCTTTCCAACTAAATTGTTGTATACTTCTCTGGACCGACCTATTTCGGAGTATGTTGGGTGTCCACAATACTGGAATTACCATACCGTATTAAGTCTGTTCAAAAAAAATTTGTACTGTTTGATCTCCGTGGTTTGAATGGGGACCCCAATAGACCCCCACCCTTCATATTCATGTAGGCTTCTGCTAATAAGCCTTCAATCTCTTAAAAACCATACAATTATGCTAAATCTTATCTTAATACATAAGCTGATTACTGGTTTTCATTATGAGAGTTTATTATTTTACAACGATATATAGCTTACTGTTACTATTCTTAACAACTTATACTATAGTTTATAATTAATTTTCAACAAGATATATGTACAAACAAATGTACATACTTAAACCTAGATAATAGGGTAACTGGATGGCAAAAGGGGAAGATTAAAGGGTTCTGTGGGACAGGTCGGTTGGGTGGACTCTCTTGAGCCTCCTTCTCATTCTTACTCCGTGGATACGTCTACTTCTTAGGAGCCTTTGCGCCAGCTGGTTAGGGTGATGTGCGAGTTTGTCTAGATATGCAGAAACTTGGCGATTGATCACATCTCCGATCCTCGGTACATGGAGTTCCTTCTCGATATCGCTGTTGCGTATGTACCATGCCGCACCAGAAATTCTGCGCAAGAATTGGGACTGCACAACACGTATTTTATTAAGGTTCGACTTAGCCGCTATGCCGTATACCTGAATACCATATCTCCAAATGGGTGCCAGAATGACTTTGTAAATGAGCGTCTTGTTGGTTACTGACAGTTTATTCCTGGCATTAAGAAGCCAAGCCAAACTGCTCGCCTTTGTCTTCAGACGCTTAACTACATCATTTATATGGCGCTGGAAGTTTAGTCGCTTGTCCAGAGTGACTCCAAGATATTTGTGAGCTTCCTTCTGCTCTAACAGTTGACCATGTAAAAATACCCCAGGAGAGGTTTGCGCTCTGAGAGTGTATGTGACTTGTACACACTTATCAGTGTTTATGGCAATATTCCATCTACAGGCCCAGTTCTCGAATTTTTTTAAATAGATCTGGATGAGATCTGTAGCGGTGAAGACGCAACTGTCCCTGGCCAGTACCGCAGTGTCATCAGCAAAGGTGGCGACAAGCAGATTGCTCTGGTCCGAGATCGGCATGTTGTCAGCTGAAGACATATCGTGCGTATACAGGCTGTAAAGGGTTGGCCCTAACACGCTACCCTGGGGTACACCAGCTCTGACCGTCTTTGCATGAGAGGACACCCTGTCCTGAACAACTTTAAAGGATCGTTCGTGAAGAAAGCTTTTAACAATAAGATAGAGCTGTGGATTAAGTAGATCTTTAAGCTTATGCAAGAGTCCTGCATGCCACACTCTATCAAATGCCTGCTGGATATCCAGATACGCTCCGACAACATACTCCTTTCCATGGAATCCCTCCAGAATAAAGTTTACAACTCGGTGTAGTTGCTCGGGCGTGCCGTGCCTGAGCCTAAAGCCGAACTGAAATTTTGGCATTGCCTTTTTGACCGCGCTGGTTTCAAGAATCCTTCTTAAAATGCACCTCTCCAATATTTTGCCAAATGCTGGCAGTAGGCTTATTGGACGGTACGAATCCAGCTCATCTGCTGGCTTCCCACTTTTGTGTAGCATGATGATGTTGGCCTTCTTCCAGGCGCCTGGGAAGTGTCCGAGTCGAAGAGCGGAGTTGAGAATCAATACGAGGAATAGCAAAGCTCTGCGAGGGAGCAGCTTGATAGAGCGATTATCAAACTGGTCCTCGCCTGGAGCCTTGTTATTGCGAAGCTTTTTGAATTCCTTTTCCACTTCAGTAGGGGTGATAGGAGCTACAGGGAGGGCCATCTGCAACGGAGCTTCCAGAGATTCGGTTACTAGCTGTACTCTTCTTGGCGACGATGTCTCAAACGGCTGGAATCTTTCTTCCAGATTATTCGCGAACGCTTCGGCTCTTTCCCGGGGGGATCTTGCCCAAGAGCCATCTGGATTTCGGACTGGGAATTTCGGTGAAACTTGCCTTTTGAACCTCCTCGTAAGCTTCCAGAGCGCAAACGTAGAACTTTCATCGGGAGTAGCTTTCTCCAGGAAGGCGTCTGTGGCTTCTCTTTTTAGTGTGGCTAATACCTTTTTTACCCTGTTAGAGATCCTTCTATACAGTCTATCGATCGCCGGGTCATTGGTTCTGATGAACTCGCGTCTGAGGCGCTTCTTGAGCGTTAGAAGTCCTATTGCTTCCGGAGAGAGAGTGAGGTTGCTGTGTCCGTCTCTACAGTGAGTTGCACCAGCTGGGGCAGCAATAAGAGCAGCGCTCTTAGCCCTGCTTATGAAAGTTTCGACAGCTTTGTCGATATCTACTGGCATGTTTATTTCCGTGTTGAGATTAAAAGCATTGTTCATCACGTCTTGGAAGAGTCTTATGTTGGCACCAGGAGAAACAAGCCTCGTTATTGGGGTAGTTCGCTGAGGCGACATTGATAAAGAAGCAACCAAGGGCAAATGATCCGATGATACTCTTCTCGTACCGAGAGCAGACTGTTGGCTATACCCTTGTACATGTAGAAGTCAATGCACGTGGGCGTATCCCTCCTGTTATACGGGTAGTAAGTAAGTCTGCCAGTGGCTAGCACTTGTGTTGCACTGCTGGTAAGACAGCCATGAAGCGCAGTGCCTCTAGCGTTTGTCGTCAAACTGCCCCAGAGTCGATGTTTTGCGTTGAAGTCGCCACCGACGATAAATTTTTGACCGAGCTGATCAAGTAGACTGCCAAACTCAGGGGTACTCCAAGGCAAACCTGGTGGAAGGTACGCAGCAGCCACAGCGATTTCACCTAAATTAGTTGAAATTATTACGGTTGCCAACTGTACGTGATTAGTCATGATTGGTTGTTGGTGATAGTGCACTAATCCCTGCCTCATTAGCTTACATGCTCCGCCTCTAGGGCGCCCTCCAGGGTGATCTGCTCGATAACATGTGTAACCTGCCATGTTGAAGTGGGAACCATCGTGTAAGAAGGTCTCAGAGATAAGCATGATGTCGATGTCGTGCTTGATCATAAACACCTTAAGCTCATTAGTATTTGGGATAATACTACGAGCGTTCCTCGTACCGAGGCGCAGCACAGTAGCCATTATTTGTGCTGCTTCTCCGGCTTGGAACCTCTGAGTTCCTTGATCTCATCCAACAGCCTAGCGATGGTTTTCTCAAGACCCGCAATGGTCTGCTGCAAGGAATTTATCATTTGTACTAGTGCGCCATCAAGAGCTGTATGATCATAATGCTGTGTTTGTTTTGGATTTGCCACACGTTGATGGAGTAGGTCAGTACCCTGAGCTTGCTGTTGTGATCTATTCCTATCATGTCTTATGCCCGGCTGCCCCAAAATTGACGCCTCTGCGTACGTCAGGCCCTGACGCACAATTGAGGTTGGGATTACCTGCTGCTTGATAATACGCGTGGGCTGAGCGTGGCCTTCACGCATCACGGGACCAGTATTGACTCCGGACTTACGGTTTTTGAGCCGTTGGACGTATACTCTGCAGCTCTTATTAGTTGCTTCGTGGTTTCCATTACAATTGACGCACACCAGGTCATCATAAGTCTTTGCCTGGCATAGGCTAGAAGCAGTCCAGTGAGGCTTGCTGCATCTACCGCATCTGGGCTCCTTGGTGCAATAGTTCCTGGTATGGTCAAATCCAAAGCAGCGGTAACATTGGCGCATGTCAATCTTCATTCTCGGCATCTCCACTCTAACTCTTTGCCGACCGACTTTATTGACCTTTAGAGCCTCCCGATTATTGTGGGCCTTTTTGAGATCTATAAACCAAACATTCTGGCCTGGGGCTTTGGATGGAGCAGTTTCGGAGGGGTCCTCGACCAGTGATTTTGACTTCGGATTGTACATATTCACTACAGAGTGCCCTTGAGAGGTGAATGCAGTTTTAATTTGCTCGGTGGGGGTGGATGCAGCCAAGTTGCATACCACCACTCTAAAAGCTCTGTCCTCAGGTAGGCAGAAGTGCGTATATTGGAGGTTTACTTCCGAAAGCTTTTTTGTGATGGCTCTGTGGGCATCAGAGTCACGAGCGTATATGCGTAAATTGCCATTACGAGCAGCCTTAAATTCGTATGAGTCAGCAGTAACCGCTGAATTGAGAAGCCTCTCCAGGGCTGGTACATCACTGATGGCCAGTACTGTGATTTGGCTAGGCTTCGGCGGTTTTTTTTCGTTGGTACTTGAGTCTGTGTCTCTCCATCTATGTCGACTTCGTCCAGGGGAACGTCCATGTCGAGGTCAACGTCTGCTTGACTAAGATCTAGATTTGCAAATGCTTCAAAACGGTTTTTTGCATGTAACGTAGGTCTTTTATTCGCAGTTTTAGGTGCATCAAGTGATCTTCTTTTTTTGGCGGAACTTTCTGCCAGGGGACATCTGCCGGCTGGAACACAGGCATGTTAACGATTTTATCAGGTTGTGGTAGTGAGCGACTGGCTCCTGGTAGCTGCTGTTTCGTTGATCCAGTTAGTTGGCTTGTGCCGCTGACCACTATTGGCTGGTTGCCATATGAATAAACTCCTCCAGATGAACAAGTAGTCACGTAACATGCGGCTGAAGTTGAAGCTACCGAGAATGTAGCTGCAGATGTAGTGGGAACAATAGTGGCTTCGTGTACATAACCAGATGCAGTACGTGAGGTGCCATGTGGGGCAAAATCGTCCATCAGTTGTGATCTAAATTCAGAAGGTGTTAGACCAACCAATTCCTTCATTTTCTGATAGTCTAGCAGATTGTTCAGAACCACAGTAGGCCGAGAGTCAGGTACTTGTTTGTAATTCATAGCCAATTGTTAATATTTAATCACTCAAATAATAAAATTGGATAGTTACACTTTATGCGTGCTTTGATCTTGCTTTCGCGCACAAACAAGACAAAACAGAACAAAAACAAAAAAACTTGCTGATAAGCAAGAATTTATTACCCCTCTTGTGCGGCTGCGTGCAGGCTGAGGGGTAATGTAATGCCCAGTGGGCAGTGTTCGTAGTTCTTGCGCACTACTTTCTTATCTTTATTCGCAAGTCTTTGCCGGCACCGTTATAACGCGGCGCCCAAACTGGTCAATATGTGCTAATTTTTAGCACAGAGCAGAGTTAACAAACGAAACTTGATTAGCTGGAACTTAGTGCAAGCGCGACACGACCGTTCACAGTGAATGCCGATAACCGATTGCTTTTAATGCTGATCAAGAATATAAATACCTTATGTGGTCGCAAACGCTTCTTCCCGCCTTGTTACATACATTTCACAAACTTAACATACCCTTGTAAAACGAAAAACATCTGTCCTACCTTCTTCACTATTTTATATACACACTAAAACAAATACATATCTAGGCATTGCCAATTTGTTTGCAAAGTCCTTTCAAATAACTTATTCCTCTCTTAAGTATCGGTCTGATCAGATATACTCTTATAGCTTACACAGATCTAATAACATCTCACCCCGCCTAGCTACTGAAAGCTTATTGTTTAATGAACTTAAGTCTAATAAGCCTAACTTTTTTCCTGGTCCTGTTAGTGTTCCGGGTGTATTCTCAGATTTGGAAGCTTTTGATCTATCTTTGAATTCTTCGTCTTTTCATTCTTTCTGGAAGAAGTCATTTATTTTTTCTCTTCATAAAAAGGGGAATAAGACTGATGCCCAAAACTACGAAGGCATATCTGTGTGCTATTCCTAAGGTTTTTGAAAAAATATGAACTTCACAGTTACAACATTCTTTTGGCTCTATAATTTCATCTGCTCAGCAGGGGTTTTTAATAACTTTTACTCTAAGCCCATTAAGATTACATCAGGGGTACCCCATGGCAGCCACCTCGGTCCCCTTCTGTTCACCTTATTTATCAACGACTTCCTCAGGTTCCATCGCACTCTCGTGTACTTATGTACGTCGATGACTTTTAACATTGTTTGTCCTTCAACGACTCTTACTCCCACCTTCTTCTGCCATTGTACCTTCTTAATGATATGCCCCTTGATCGGATCAACTCTGTTTATGACTGGGTGTTCTTTTAGACCCTAAATTAAAATTCGATTTACACATTTCAATAACCGTCAATAGGGGTCTGAGTATTCTGATCCTTATATAACTAAACTAACTAAACTACTGTATACTTCTCTGGTCCGACCTATTTTAGAATACGCATCGTGTGGTTGGTGACCACAACACAGTTATCACCAGGACCGCAGTGAGTCTGTTGAATAGAAATTATTAATGTTTGCTCCCCTTGGTGTGAATTGGGACCCCAATAACCCTTTCCCTTCATATTCAAGCAGGCTTCTGTTAATAAACCATCTCGTGAAAATCGTAGAATTATGATTAATTTATACACAAGCCGAATAATGTTGAAATTGACTCTCCGATGTTAATGAGCCATATTATTTCTTCTGTCTCTCGTAGAACTATTATAAATTCTGTTCCTATTTATCTTCTGCACCGCAATTTCAACTATTTTTTTGCATGAACCTTTTCGTGTCCCGTGTTCTAACTTCAATAATCTCTTCAACTGTGAGATCTGCTGTTGATCCTCGTATTTTAATTTGTAGAAGCGTGTGCCTCCAAGGCCCGCCATAGCAAGAAACACCAATGGCGGAGGTAAATGAATTTAGACTCATTGTCTCAGCAGCATTGCAAGCTGCTGGCGTAAAATGCATGCACGAAGAGGGAACATATGATAATGAACTGTTACAATAGAACGGCATGAGAGAAACTTTAAATTATAAGCAAACAATATAGTGTTTATGAATTAATGAAAAATGCAAATTAAAACTAATTTGAGTCCGTGCTTGGCCCAACATCCCGGCCCGTTTGAAATCATTACATTGGTTTCAGAGAACGGGAAGCACTGCCAACTTCTGAATAGGACGTCTAATGATGCCTTTGGATGTGCGAACCTCTGCCATTCCAACTTGGTCACCCTTGCCAGGAATAGTTGCTACAATGCCACACAGTAGCCACCTTAGAGGGGGCTCATTGTGCTCATGGGCGAGAACCATAGACAAAATAATTTGGCTTGTACTTGGACCTCATTGAAATAGTCATGCAACCAGTGTCGCCAGAAGTGCTGCTTGATGCCATTAACACGTCTCCAGCGCTTGAAGAGATCCAATTAATCATCTTAGATTGAATATTCTGGCAAATCTCGGAAGGGACCAAGTCAAGTCACTAGGATAATGATCATTAGGACTGTGATGATCTCTTCAAACGTAAGGCGAGCATTCATCAGGGTGCGAATTATTAGATCTTTCGCACTCTTGACAGCTGCTTCCCATGGGCCGTCAAAGTGTGGTGCCCTGGGAGAGATAAATTGAAACTTACATATTGATTATTGATATTGATTTTATTGCTTCAATTGAAATGACTGCAGCTCCTTCAAATGGTTGCTGGCGACAGTGAAATTTGAGCATTGTCGCAATAGATATCGGCTGGAAGCCCGCGCCGGGCAATAGTTCTCTTTAATGCAGCTAAAAATGCATCCGTGGATAAATGCAATACATACGAAAATGGCAACATAGCTTTTTGCAGGGCCTCTGCCCTGTGCTCCATATATCTTCTGGCTAAATCATCTTTGCTTGCTAGTAGTATTGAGTGCTTGACCGCTTCGGGAACATCTGCTAGCTCGAGACGTCCTCCAACTTTCAACAGCAAGTATCCATCAGTACTTTGTAAACGTTTTTGATGTGAGCTAATATTCTGAAGAGTATTTGGTAGGTAGTTTCTTTCAATAATAGCCTTGAACGTTGACTTTCGTTATTCCATGTTCACGATTTCCAAATCAATATCGTGAATTGTGTTCATAGGCCAAGTGTTAGATGCTTGAGCCAGATATGCCTGCCCCGTAAACCAGATTGAATTCTGCAGCTCCGATGGCTTACATGCCCTTGATTCCAGTGGTGCGCAGTCTGTATCGTAGACTAATTTTGACAGCAGCATTTCTACTCCAGTGGCTGCTCTACCTAGACCTTTTATCGACTAGCCGTAGATTATACATCAGAAGATGTTTCCGCCTATGTCCAGGGTAAAACTAGCTTAGATAATTCGAGTATTAAAGTAGAAAAGTTTAGGATGTTAAACGTAATACAGCTTATTTCAAGAAAGTTGTTCCGGACGACCGAATTGAGTCTGTTCAAAAGAGATTTGTACTGTTTGCTCACCGTGGATTGAGTTGGGACACAAATGGCCCCCTCCCTTCATATTCAAGTAAGCTTCTGCTAATAAACCTTCCATCTCGCTCTCTGACTTTCGCTCAAGATGGTTGCTTTTTTTTAATATCCCGTTTTTTAATTTTTTCGTTTGTGTATTAAATTTTTTAAGTTGTCTCCAAGTTTTCTTTTATTGTGTTTAATTTCGGTTTCGTTCTTAACGCAAACCTTTAAGTGCCCTTAATAAAAGTACATTTAATTATTTTCTTATTGTGCAATTAAAACTATAAACTGTGACATAAGGATAAGAATACAATTGCACCAATGATATATTTTCTTTTGTGCTCATCTTGCTGCGCTTTGTTTTTGTTTGTGCTTGCAGTCTGCTTGTATGCTTATGCTATTTTTAGACTCTTTACTGCTTGCTGTGAGATTTGCTTGTGCTTAGCTATCGCTATAGTGTGTTGTTTTTGTTGTACATTTCCATTAGTCTGCTACCAGAAAACCCGTAAGAAATTTATCATTCCTTTTGCTATATATCTTAAGCGTAAGAAAGTAAATGATCTGGGGGAAAAATAGGGTTTGCATAAAGACGCTGTCATTACAATGCCGAAAACCCCTGAGAAAACTACTCCATATTCTATATTTCGAATTCCTTCTCCGCTCGATAGGCCCGTACAGCGGCGGCCTAATGTTGACGCTTTAACGGGGATAAGCCCTCCCGCCAATCTAGAGAATATGGAAGGCACAGAAATTTATGGTTCTTCGTCTGGACAATGGTGAAACTAGTTTAGATGGTTTGAGGATTAAGGTAGAAAGTTTAGGTTTAATGTTATGCGCAATATAGCTTCCTTCAAGATTGGTGTTCCGGACGACTTTTTTGAGACAATCTGTCAAAAAAGTTTCTGGCATAAGCACCTAGTCGTGAAGAAGTATGAAGCTAGAACTAGAAATCGGATACTGATTAGACTCCCTGCTGCCGCACAATCCGTACCCTCTAACATAACTCCAAAAAACTAGCTTCATCTTTTTTTCTAGCCTTAAATCTAAACTCTCTAAAGTTCACACTGATAGCCTATCTTTTGATTTTCATATTTTAATATTTACTGAAACTTGGTTAAAGTTCGATATCTTAGACTCTGCAATCTTTCCTAATAATTATATTGCCTACAGATTTGATGGTCCGTCCCGCCACGGTGTTGATTCCGGCCTTCTGTCGGAACCAATTCTGCTTAATTTTCTTAACGTAATTAAAAATTTAGAAGTACTAAAATATCTCTCATATTTCTGTCTTTATCACTGCCTTTTAAACTAATCCACGTTCCTATATTTATATTAACTTGGATCATCTTAATGCTATTCAATTGATATCGTCAATGCTTTCTGATACTGATCAATTGTTTGTTTTTCGTGATTTCAACATTAGTGATGTATCGTGATCCTCTGTAATCAACTCATCCGGTTTGATACCTTCAAGGCAACACGATTTTTTTGACGGCCTACTTGAATTATCCTTATATCAAGTTTATCTTATTACAAAGTCATTGAATCGACAGCTTGATTTGATACTTGCTTCTGACCCTTCCATTTCACTGGTCTGTAGAGTCAGTCGGTTTTTGCTCTATGAAGACCCGTCTCATCCAGTAATGCACGTAACTATGGATATTCCTATTGCTGCGGTACTTGCATCTTCCAACTTGTCAGCTAGAACATAGATAGAACCAAATGGTGGTCGTGTGTCTGATCTTATACAGGCGAATATAGACCTGAAGTGGATATGCTGGGCCTGCAGAGCTATCTTTTTTATGGACATGAGAATTTTTATGAGACAGACTCTTCTTCAGTTTCAATCAGTATCTTCGGGCTTCAAAGCCCTTCAAGCTAAGTTTCATGAAACCAACTTTCATTATAAATCACTGAAGGCGTTGGATAATATGTTGGATTGCTCTACTCTTAGCCAGCGACTCCTTAATAATAACGATTCTAATGTTTCAGATTCCCAGGCCGAATCCTCGAATACAAGTTTCTCCGCTGATCCTAATAGCATTGTACATCCACCGCTCTCGCTGTTCATATCGCAGTGGGCTCATATGCATCTGTTGTGGTAATTGATGGTACTGGTGATGCCGGTACCTGTTCTGCGGCAAATAATGTCGCTACTGTAAATACTGTCACTACTGCCGATGCTGCTGTAGCTACTGTTGACGCTGCCGCTACCGGCATTTCTACCGATGTTGCTGCTCCCTCTAACAACGAACTCACTGCTGTTGCACCCACTGCACGGAATCGCTTTCCTGCCCCAGCTACGCTATCGGCTGTTTTGCCTAGGAAATCCATATTTGTATCCCGCCTGACAGCAAATGTGGCTGAGGATATGCTTAGATCCCACATCTGCCAGAATTTGAACCACCCTACGCCGAGTGATATAGGTGTTTTAAAATTCAACTTTAACCATTCAGATAGCTTCGGTTAAATTGTGGCTGCTACTTCAGCTTCAACAAAATTATAAACTCACCATTCGATATCAAAACCTTCGAAGTCTACTTGGATATGCTAAGCTGAGAGGATTATATTATACTTAAATAGTTATTGATGCTGATATAGCTGTTTTTGCTGAGACATGGCTAATAACTTCAGTTAATAACTCGGAAATTCTTGTCGACAGGTACCAAACCTATATGATGTCTGAACAAATTCCGCTAATGCTAAAACCAAGTACCAAGATTATTGCTGTGAGAGTAGCCCTAACATCCTGTTTTTTATATGTCACATGGTCTTATATTTGCCCTAATTCCGAACTAAATATCTGCCTATCATATGCTCATTCAATACAAGCTGTAAGTTCTCTTCTCACTGATTAAGATTACTTGATTATACTACGCGACTTAAATATTCCGCATGTAGAATGGACCTCACTTGATAACTCTAACTGCATGACCGTTTCCTCTCAGCATGAATTTTTTGACTCTCTCTCTCTCTTATATTGTATCAAGTTAACAACAGTCTAAACTGCTCGAAACGCTTGACGGTGGAAATTTTGCAGTAACACGTGCTGACACTGACTTTACTTTGTTGGACTTATTATATGAAGCTATATTGTTTGTTTGATACGTAAGTACCTTACATTGATAGATCTTATAATCCATGCCGTCCCCTGTTTCTTATTAGGTGGCTCTCTAATTTGAAGAATATTTAGTGTAGACTTTACAAAAAGTTTAAAAAGTCTGGACTAAACTGTACTGTAGAGCTATTTCTAGATTTATTCTTCATAATGGCGAGTGTTATGAAATGTAACTTGCCCGATGCCAGCAAACTTTCAGAATGATCATAATCAGTTTTATTCTTTTGTTAACTCAAAGCGGAGATCGACTTCGTTCCCAGCTCGTTGCCCTTTAAAGGTAAAACGTCTACTTGCGATTCGGAAATTGCTGAATTGTTTCTTTCTTTCAATCTACGTATTCGACAGAGAAATATGATACAAAAAAATAAACCCTACCCTTACACTATCAATGTATCTTGCTTCATTTATAATAATATTCTAAGCCTTAATCATGTGTCACAATGCATGAAGTGGTTGAAGCCTGTTCTCACTTTCGGACCTGATGGTGTAGGTGCCTGTGTACTCTGGCTGTCCCTCTCCATATCCTTTTTAATAAGTCTTTGGTTGCTGGATCTTTTCCTGAACTTCGCAAAGTCCAGACGGATGTGATTTATAACAACTTCTCCAAAGCAGTTCCTTCTTCATAAATTGAATCTGCTAGGATTACAACCACTGCTTTCTGCATGGATCTCTGATTATCTAACAAATAGATGGCAGACTGTATTTTTTGTGGAGCACTCTTTAAACATATTAGTGTTAGGTTTGATGTGCCACAGGTTAGTCATCTAAGCCCTCTGTTGCTTAACATTTTTATAAATGAATTACCTGAATCTGTAAAGTTCGCTAAAGTTCTTATGCATGCTGACGATGTAGAACTATGTGTTGCATCTGACAAACACAGTATATAGCGTATGCTACAGCATTTCTTTTTTTTTTTGTTATGGCACCACGGCAGAAAAATCTTCAAAAGAAACCATCTACATCGTGCAGATGCATGCTAAAAACCTCCGTATGCTCTTCTGATCTTTTATAAATGGTCACCGGTACTGTCAATCAATATATTGCTTAGGTGGTATTCTTGACCCGCCGCCGCACGGGCAAGGGTGATCTTTTTCATGAGTTCTTTGGTCTGTTCGATAACTCATCAGCTCGACCACGCTTCATCATGTTTATGATCGTGACATCGCTTCCAAGTATCCACATCAGCAATCGGGCTGATGTTACCATTACCTTATATATCACAGTTTTCATTAACGACCTAGGTAAGTATGTCATTCACACAACCTCAGCTTCATGCACATTTATTGATAGAGATTAGTTTATGCAAAGAGCTTAATGCACCGTACACTACCTATGTCGATTTTGTTCGTCCAGTTCTTGAGTACTGGTCTTTCGTATGGACTCCTCAGTATCTCATTTATCATTTATCAATTTCTTTTATTTGTTCTTCGTGGTTTGAATTGGAATTCAAACCAACGACTACCATCCTATTCTAGAAGGCTTATGCTTCTTGATCGGCTCTCATTAAAAAATCGTAGGGTATGTCATGGGGTAATGTTTGTGTACAACTTAATTAATGGAAATATAGATTCTCCTGAACTGTTATCTCGCCTAAATATTACTATTCTTTCAAGATTCAGGAGAAATTTGTTTATATATATTATATGTTTATATTTACGTTCCTTTATTGTATAAATAGTATATATATATTGTTTGTAATTCGTTACAATAAAAGATCATTGTTGATATTCTGATGAAGAAATAAATAAATAAATAAAGTTAAAAGTGCTTTAATTTGTGTTAGCACTGTAGGTGTCCGGTAATGCTTTTTTATTATTCAACAGTGATATATCTGTCTTGAAGACGTCATGTTGAATGATCGGAATAAGATATATTAAAGCGTTATTGAGCTCCTGCACATTAAGTTTGTCAGACAGTTTGTCCTCTTTGGATGTAATGTTGTGCATAAACCGTCGAAGTTGTTCCAGGATCCATTTTGCGAGCTTAACCACCAGAAGAGCACCCGAAAGTTCGACTGGTGAATTGGTAGCCGGTTTAGTTGGTGTAACTCGACTGCGTGAAGATAGCAGATGATGAACACATGTAGATGTAACGAGGCGAGGTCCAGAATGTTGAACCGCAGCCATCGTGGTATTTGAATGTGCTCTATATGCGGTAAGCTCTGTATAAATTCGTACCAGTCCAGATGTGATAGACTGCGAGAGGGGACCATGTGTCCTTGAGTATCGCCTTCGCTGATAAAAAACCCCAAGGAATCTTATAGGCTAGCAATTGTAGAAAGTAAAGAAAGCTTAATATGTACTTGAACGATTTCAAAATTGATCTTCAACCCAAAGAAGTCTTGATCGCATTCATCGTACATCAATTGATGTACGACGTGAAGGGCGGTGTATAGATATGGTTTGCCCAACACCTAAGAAGTGTCAAATACACAGTTAAGTGGTAACCGTACCAGATACTTGCCGTTCGGTTGGTTGTAGTCAGTTCGCTTAAAGTGCTCATCGCACCATTGCAGAGCAATGGATGTCCATTCAAGCTGTGTGCGCTGTGCGATTGGTTGGCTCACCTTTCCTCTGCGGATGTGTGAGAGCAGGATTTGTGGGGTTACGTCTGCTTCCAGCAGAATGTAATGTAAGTTATATTCCTTTAAGATGAGAGCATTGTTGCAGTTTAATAGGTTGTGTAGGTAACTGCGATGTAGGCGATTTAACTACAAAGGCAGTGTCAGAGCTGTGAAGTACAAGAACTTAATGTTAATTCTGTGGAGTATTTACTCCTATTTGAAGTTGCACTCACTTGACCATACAATGCACACACAACGAAACACTTACCCTCTCACACGGTTTAGCTTGACCTTAAAAAAATTTGCTAATCAATGTTGCCGTTATCCAAGCGTAGAGAAAAAGTACTGATGATATGAATGCTGTTGTGTTTTTATGCTGCAGTGAGGCCAATGTAGATGGGGTGCAGCAGAGATATCGTTTTGTTTTCTTTGTCTCTGCTTTGTACGAAAATAGCGGCCGCGGTATTTATCGTTGCTTTGCTTTCGGTTTGCAGTTTTTGCAGTTGGCAAATTATGGTAAAATATAATTTAATATGTATGTATGTACGATGTTGGAGTAATGCGAATTACAGAATTTGCAGAATTTGCGCCTCATGGGGCCACCAGCAATGTTGGTGTAAGAATTTTATAATTTAGTTCAAATCAAATTCGCAGATTGCTTTAACATTAAAAATTCTTTTACATTAATAGCATATAAGGAAAATGAAATGTAGAAGGCCTGTTTTTTCTTTTGATTTATTGTCGTCGAAAGTGAGATTCAGACTCTAGCAATAAAACCAGGCCTTTTTGATGCGAGGGCGATCTTAGATTTTCACCGGCTTACTGTGGCTTAACCCTTAGGAAGCCTTAAAACGTCAATTATTTAAATCATCTGCTCGACCAACAGTGTAGCCTTCTTTAAAATAAAGCAAGAAAACTATTGAAACTACTACTAAATTCCAATACAATTGGTGTCAGTATGTGCGCGTGTCGTTTCCACAAGCCCGAAGTATAAACGTCAAAAAAAAATCAACAGTCGCCAGACAAGCTGCCTCTTTAAAAGTTGAGTTAATAACGCCAAAGAAGGTTGATTTGGTATTTACTCTTCGAGTAACCTGCGGTGATTCTCTCACTATAGTTCCCGAGACCTTTAAAGCCCCGCTTATCTTGTTGAACTATCCTCGGCCGTTAAAAAGTCCCCAACCTATACCGCTGCTGCTTTCTAAGGCGAAAGCTGTATTGGGTACATGCTCCTTCTTCGTCCGGGCAGGGGTCTGCAAACTATCCCCCTGTCAACCTTTCTAGTGCCGTCATCTTAATGCTATCCATTCGCTCGAACCAATGCTTTCTGACATATATGGATTGATTGTCCTTTGTGACTTCAACATCAGTAATCTCATATTCCCCTGCGACCGACTCTACCGGTTTGATAAGTTCAAGCCAAGATGAGTTTATTGACGGCCTGCTTGAATTGTCCTTAGCACAAGTTCATTTTGTAGCAAACTCATTGCTTGATTTAATGTTTGCTTTTGACTCTTTCATTACAGTTATCTCAAGAATAAGTCTGCTTTTGCTTCCTGAAGACCCATTTCCATCCTTCATTACACCTTACTATGGATATTCCTATTCCTGCAGTTTCTTGTAAGCTAGAACATATTCATTTAAAAAGGCTGATTTGGTAAGCATTATCGAAGTCATCCTTTAAGCCGCTCAGTAACTAAGTTAAGCTTAATAAGTAACCGACATACGACACAGTCGTCCATATAAAAGAATCTGAAATCCAGACTCTTTAGTATGTTCAAAAACTCAGGAAGGTCCTCTGACTTCTAGCATTTAATAGGTGCTTGTTTTCGTTCAAGATTCACTGTGCTTAATTCTGAGTGCTATAAATCATATTTACATCGCTGCAGGGTTCTATATTTTCAAGACCCAACGCAATTTTATAACTTTGTTAAAAAAATTCCCTTCTCCTCTAATTACTGAACTTTTCCCTGTCCCTGATGGCGTTCCTGGGTGTATTCTCAGAATCTGCGCTGATGCGCTTTGCAAGCCAATTTGGAAGCTTCTTGATCTATCTTTGAGTTCTTCATATTTCCCTTCTCTCTGGAAGGAGTCGCTAATTATTCTTTTTCATTAAAAGGGGAGCAACACTGACGCTAAAAACTATAGAGGCATATCAACCCTGTCTGCTATTCCTAAGCTTTATTAAAAAAATCTTAACATCATACTTACAATATTCTTGTGGATTTGTAATTTCATATTTTTAGCATGGGCAAATTTTAGACTCTCGGTCTTGCTAGTCTTATTTTGTTATTGTTTTGCATTTGCATTAGCGTTTGTCTCTTCTGAAAATCGTTACATTGCTGTCAGCTGCCCACACAGTGAGAAATTTTATCATTTGCTTGTTGTTGTGTCGTCCGTTTACTGATACCAGCCATCCAGTGAGATATTTAAAATTTTTATCATTCCCATTGTTCTCTCAATTCCTATGGCTGACTGCTACAAAAAAAGTTGCCCTTTCAAGGCTGATTCTTCCGATTTTTTGTTGGCTTTGCCGTAACACCATTCATTTCAAATATGCCAAAATCAGTGTCCTTGTAAGCGATTATTTTACAAACAATCATGGTTTAAATTAAGACACGCAAAGGAAGGCTTTAATGCTCTCCACGTTGGCTCGCAGCAATCACATCTTTTAATGTGGAGTCTTTTAATCGGAAGCAAGTAAATGATGTGAGTAGACCTGGTCTGGTTAAAGACTCCATCGACCCTGTCGTTATAGTGCCGAAAACCCCTGACCTAACTTCTAGATATTCTATCTTTCGTACTCCTAGTCCGCTCGATAGTTACAAATCGTGAAGGAGTTTAAAGCAAGAATTAGAAATCGGATACGGATTAGACTCCCTGCTGCCGCACAATCCATACCCTCTAACATAGCTCCAAAAAACTACATCTTTTTTCTTGCCTACCAAAATGTTAGAGGCCTTAAATCTAAACTCTCTAAACTTTACACTGATAGCCTATCTTTTGATTTTCATATTTTAATTTTTAAGACTCTGCAATCTTTCCTAATAATTATACTACCTATAGATTTGATTGTTCCTCCCGCCAGGGTGGTGCCGTATTGATTGCTGTTGATTCCCGCCTTCTGTCGGAAACAATTCTGCTTTATTTTTTCTAACGTAAGTGAATTGATAAGTACTATAGTGTCTCTTAAATGTTTTTCTATCTTTATCACTGCCTCTTACATTCCGCCACGTTCTGATATTTCTGTTTACTTGGATCATCTTAATGCTATTCAATCGATCGCGTCAATCATGATGTCAGATCAACTTACTAAATCTCAACTGTTTCAAATGCTAACTTATATTGATTTGTCGTAGCACACCGCTTCAGACTTCTTACCTTCTTAAAGATGCACCTTGATCGAATCAACCCTGTTCTTAGGATGTTCTTTTAGACCCTAAATTGATATTTGACTTACACACTTTAATTACTGTCAATAAGGCTGTGGGTGCTCTGGGTTTTATCAAGCGATAGTCGAAGGAATTCGATGGTCCTTATATAACTAAACTACTGTATACTTCTATGGTCCGACCTATTTTGGAGTAAGCATAGTGTGGTTGGTATCCTCAATACAGGGATCACCAGGACCGCAATGAGTCTATTCATTTTTAAAAAAATTTATTGGTTTTTGCTCTCCGAGGCTTAAACTTTGATATTCAAGTACTCTTTTTTAATCAATCTTCTATCCTTGGAAATCGTAGGATTAGCTTAATCTTATCTTTATACCTAACCTGATGAATGGTGAAGTTTTGACTCTCCGAAGTTGAAGAGCGAAATAAATTTTTCTGTTCCTCGTAGAATGACTTGCTAAAATCTATGTTGATATCTATTTTCAGCGTTGTAACTCAAACTATGTCTTGCGCTGTTAGTGCAGGGCCCCACACTTTTGGAATGGGGATATCATTCGTCTCTACTTGCGGATGCTTTGCTGGGTAGCACTTTCATTGACGCCACCAGCGACGTGGCCTCTATTCAGTTTTTAAATTTCAGTTCAAAAGAGCAAATTTTACCTGCATATAAGATACTAGGACATCTGTAGCAAGTGGAAGAAATTCAATCGACTACTGAACCCGACTCCCGAGCGGATCAAAGAGCGAATACTTCTGACCCACCGAAATTATCGCCAACACCTAATTTCGGTTGCGGAAGCTAACAAGGTATGATACTACCACGTCAGTAGCCTGTCGCCCTGGGGGGTATATCAACCGCCATTTTGCACACCTCCACTACAAGTCAATGTCAAGCACTCACCCTTGAGGTTTTCGTCTATCTGCGAACTGTTCTTTGACAATACCCCGTGGCAAAACTTCAGAGTGAATGGTGTGCAGACATTTTTAGACTATTAGACTATTAATCTAGTACAAATAAAATACAGTTAGAACATATAAACATAGCAAATGTAAAAGCCAAAATGTTGTTCCCGACGACGACGTTTCCCATTATCTTAATTCACTCTGTTGATAAGCTCTCTTATGGTTTCAACATAATTTGTAAAATTTTGCTAACATAAGTAGCAGTAGAGCAAAGAGTTTATTTTTCCGAAGCAGCTCAGCTGAAGCAGCTCCGAAGCTGAGCTCAGCTTCAAGCATTCATAAAGCAGAATATGCCATAAGAGTCAATTTAGTATGGAAGCAATGCAATGAAACGTAAAGAGATTGACAGTTTAAACAAAAGCAATTGTGAATGCAAGATACAGATTTGAGAGCTATATGCCTACAATATAAGGTATTTATAGCTTAATGCTTACAATTTGAAACTCGGTGCAACTTTGAATGAAATGCAAAACTATAACTAATATTGTAAATTCTTTACCCAACAGATGATATAAAGCTGCAAATGGGCTTATGATCGTGGGGCTTACTCTCGTTCTCGCCAATCTGCTCCCTGACTATAAAAGAACATGCTAGTAAATCTACAAAAGAACAAAGAAACGCAGCAGAAAACGAAACAGTACATGTTGGGGAAAGTTTCTATGACGCCGCAGTGATGGTATACGAACCTTGAGCCTTGTGGCCAGTTTCTTCAGTAGTACCTAAACAAATATATGCTCTATATGCTCGAAAGCCTGGATTTTTTATTTTTAATGTTTTTATATACAGTGCTTACAATAGATATTGAAATCTTTTAATTGATATGTAGTATTTTAAAATTTTAAATATGAAAATCTTCATTAAAACTAGCTCTATTATATAAAGCTCTAGAGGCGGAATTGTCATTTCGATTAACCAAGCCGAAACATTGGCGTCTATATAAAAATAATCCAATCAACACAATTAGTACTATTACAAAAATGCAAGCAATCAACCCTATCCAAATCTGACTTCCGCTATGTGAAGCTTCTATAAAATGATTATTCGCCACCTCTAAGATCTCCACATTTCTCAATTCTCCTGGTGATTCACATTGAACATTTGATGCAAAGCGTGGTGTTGTTCTATTAATTTGAGGGATTAAAATGTTGATCATGTATTCGTTTGAATAATCACAAGTCCATGGGTTGAATCGAAAATCAATTTCATTGAGTCTATCCCACCGCATGATCAACCCTTTTGGAATCGTTGTTAGGTTGCAATTGTTTAAATACAGCTATTGAAATAAAAACAATGTTTTATTATGTGATCTATGTGCTACTAAATATATATTACCTTTTCCAATGGGGGATAATCCAAATATAATCCACCTGTTATATTTTTGGACAGTGCTTGCTCATCTATTTGTGAGAGTAACTTATTGTCTCCCAAAATTAATTCAGTCAGATCTGTACGATATAGAAAATATAAAATCTAAGTAGATAATCTTTTTGACTTCTATGTTATTTTTATTATGCAAGCTTCAGGTCTTAGTGAGTGAAGAAACATTTTTAAATTATTGTTCTTCGTGCTAAGCTAATTTGAGTTAGAAGTCTGACAGACAACATAGTTTAGAAGCAAGCCATCTCACTAGAGTTTCGCAACAACAATGTGTAAAAACAAGCACTCGAAAATTAAGAAGCCGGGTAGAGTATGACAGATCTGTTTCGAAGACTGCCAGCATTCATGATCAGATACCATTTGGCTGGGACACTTAAAATGTTTCTTCACTCACTAAGACCTCAAGCTTTAATAATGAAAATATATAATATAATAAATACATATTGAGTATGTGAATGGAAATTGATTGGCTTATTTTTTATGTATGCATGTAAGGGCCTTCTTAAACGGATAAAACCCAAATTTGGTACGATTTGGATAAAACAAAAAACATTTCGCAAAAATCGATTCTATGGGGGCTATATGATATAGTGGCCCCATTCGAATTAAACTTGGTCAGTTGATGTAGACATATAATCCCCAAATTCAGTTCAATTCCAATGAAAAACAAAAAAGAAAATGATATTCCAACTTTAGTGACTAAGAGCTAGTTATAGTCTCCGAAATATAAATCTAGATCATACAGACAGATGGACGGGCAGAGCTACATTGACGTGGCTGTTGATGCTGATCATGAATATATACCTTTATGGGGCAAAGCTACGTCAGTCTCCGAGATCGAGACAAACCAAATCGCACATCACCTACAAATCAAAGGCAGCCAAGGGCGCCGTCCCCATCAGTCTGCAATCACTTCCAAGGCTACCGAGTCAGTCACACCCAAGAAGCCTTCTTGCTCAAACTCCTCCAATATAGGGGGTAACAAGAAAGGAAAGCCAGCTTCGGCTTGCCGAAGCTTATATATCATTCACATTGTAAATATATAACCGATCTAGATCAAATCTGGTCAGTGGACGTGGGGCTACAAAGGATACAATACGATTTTTTTTTTTAATTTAGATGAAAACCAGAAAAGTTATGCTCCCAAGTGTTCATTCCGAAACATTCGGTTATAGGGTACCTATATGATATAGTTATCCGATCTTGATCAGATCAGACCAACAAGCGTGGTTCTACCTTAAATTTATACAAACCGAATTGGGTTTAATTTGGAAGAAAAATATAATCGGATCAATCGGTCATATGGTAGCTATATGATATAGTTGTCCGATCTCGATCAGATCATTACCGTGGATGTGCGACCTCCATAAATTTATACAAACCGAATTTGGTTTAATTTGGATAAAAAACAGAAAAGTTACGCTACTAAGTGTTCATTCGGGAACAATGGGTTAAATGGGAGCTATATGATATAGTTGTGATAAAACTCGAACTTAACCAGCGTGCAGACAAAACAAGCATCTGGTAAACATTTCTCTGTAGCTCTGTAGCTTTCAAGAATTCTGAGATCTTTGTATTGAAGCAGACGGATGGCAGACGGACGAACGCACAGACGGATATGGTTCCCCTTGTCATGCTAAAGAAGAATATATATACTTTATATGGTCGGAAATGCATCCTTCTGTGCTTTGCAAATTTCCTGACAAAATAATATACCATTTTGTAAATGGTATAATAATGATGATCGGTTTTGCATTGAGGAAATCAAAAAAAAGTGGGCGGTGCAAAAAAAAAATAAACTTGATCTGGATACATATTTAAAGAAAATAAAACTCCAAGTATGAAGTGCTTTATAAATTCCAAGATCTAGATTTTCAAACATCCGGACACACGGACATGGCTAGATCGGCTCAGACAGACGGACAGTCCGTCCATATGAACACCTAAGCTTTAACTAGAGATTTGGTATGTAGACTGCCCTTGTAGGCCCTCAGACCAAGTTTGTTTTTAAGTTTTTCCACGCCTCCTCCTACCCCCGCAAACCTTTATATATTCTATATATTCCATAATAACGCATTTCGTTGAAACTCGATTTGTATATGTTCGAGCACATAATCTACCGATTTGCCGAATTTTGTTAAGATCGGATGATAATTGTAGACAAAATCGTAAAAAAAACATATTGTATGCAAAAAAAAAATGTTTTTTTTCATACATTTTAGTATGTCGAATATTGAATAAATGCTGAGTACGAGTATTTCATAGTCGGAATATCGACTATGTACTCTCTGTGTTCTCTCTGTTTCTTTTGTTTGCTACCTTTAATTAAAATATTATTATCTTCTATTGTTTCTACTGTATAAATATACCGGATCCAACTTATGATCTGCATCATTTCTTAGCAATACTTTATCTCCTATTCTTAATTCAAAATCTAAAGCCTTATAATATTTTAGTTATCTATAATCTTTAACTTTTTCCAACATATGTCTAGCTCTTTTATATGCTATTTCTAATTTAAATTTTATTTCCTTATATCGGATATATGCTATCTATTTTATTAAAATCTATGAACTGTCATGATACTCTTCCAAATACTAGTTCGTTTGCACAATATTCATGCATATTCGAAGGTGTCGTGTTGAAACAATGAGTGAAATATTGTATCCAAACATCCCAATCTTCTGTCTGATATTACCTTATTCTTGTACTCTGTTTCTATGTCCAAAATGAACGTCTTCATTGGACAGTACTTTAGTGTAAAATGTTCAAATATTGTTTTTGCGTTGTTTTTGACATTTAGTATTTAATTTCGCTAGCGTTTTTGTTATGCCAGTATGACCTCCTTGAATTTGATCGTCATGTAGACAATATTATTTGTATCGCTTTTTATACTCGTACTCTAGTAGAGTAAACGAGTATATTGCATTCGTGCAAATATGTTTAACAGGCAGAAGGAAGCGTCTAAAGTACATATATTCTTGATCAGCATCAATAGCGGATTCCATATAGCCATGTCCGTCTGTCCGTCCGTCCGTTTGCCCATCTGTCCGTCTGTATGAACACCCAGATCTCGGAGACTGTAAGAGCTAGGGAGACACAATTTGGTATGTAGACTCCCCTTGTGTGGCGTCAGATCGAGTTTGTTGTTGTTGTTGAAAATAAAAAAGGTAAGTGGTGTGTGATCCGTTTTTACTGTGAAGTGTTTGCAATATATATATGGTCTGAAATGTGTTATTGCCCAATGAATAGCAGCTAGCTCTTGTTCTGTTGTGCTTTTATTACTTTCACCCTTTGAGAATGATCGTGATGCATATGCTATTGGGAGTTGAATTCCATTATGGTTTTGAGTTACAACCGCTTTACAAGCGAATTTTTTTAATAAAACGTCGGCAGTAATTGCAAAATGCAACGATTTGTCTAGCGCTGTCCGCATCATGTGGGACTGGGTAATTCTGGATAACGTCATACTTTTCGTCATCCGGCAAGACTCCTTTATCAGTGCATTTGTGACCTAGAAAAGTAACTTCATGCATAAAAAATTAACATTTTTCTGAATGCAATTTTAAGTTGTATTTCAAAAACATCTGTTAAGTTTTTAAGGAATATGTTTTTCGGAACATGCTATTACCATTGAGTCATCCATACACAGGAATGCAGATTGTTCGGTCATCATCCTCTGAAATGAGTTTCGCGCTATTTTTAAACCAAATGGCAATCGTGGAGCGATATATGCCATTGCTTGTTGAAAAATATGTTATATTTCTTGAACTCTTGAACTAAAACTATGGTGATTGCTGGCCCTAGAATGGAATGTTCTTCACTGTTCTTCAACTGTTTTTACCTTAGCATATGGCAAAGTTGCTAAAACTATTTCTTTCTCTAGTGTAGAACAACATATAAGTAGGCTTATTTCTATGATATTTGTTTTCATGTATTCCTGTTCAAATTTATTCCAAATTCCCTATATCTTTGTTTGGATTGCATATGGAAGTTTGGATTTTCGGTGTAAATTTGCTCAATTTTATTTTTAACCATGCTGGCAAATATAAAAATTTATATTGTGCCTAGGAAGTTTTCTCTGCACATGAAAGGTTTCCTTATATTTTTGTTATGTTTTACATAGAGGGTCAATAAAACTTGATAAAGAGTTACAGTTGTTAGGATGAGCAAAAGGATCCACAGTGCTTGAATGTCATCTGTGTGATGGATTATTTTAACATTATTGACCACATTGGCCGTATTGTATTTGGCTTCAGTTGAATCACAGTACCAATTTGTTTCTATTATATATTTTTAATTGAAAAGTTTCATAAAAAGTACTTTTATATATATTTTTATATATTTAAAAAATGAAATATTGAATTTGTCTTGAGAAAAACAAGGGGCTTTTTTTATGGTTTAAGATTGGTTTTTGCTGCTGGGTGAAATAGCCAGCGCCAGAGACGTGGAAAGTGCAGTTGTTATATTGCAATTTTTATTTATACAATTAAAAGTCCAATCATATCTTTTTATTTAAAGCCTAACCGTGGTTAGTATTTTTCAAGCAGCGTTTGCACGCATCCCCTTATATTAGAAGTTGTTTATAATTAAAGGCAAAGTAAGACATTGGCTTAATTGAAACCCTTTTTGGAGCTTTAAAATATTACTCATCCACTCAAAAATGTGAGACTCTTGCGCAAACGTTTTAAAATAAACAGGCCGAAAATGACTAAGCAGCCCTAGTGTGATGCCGAAGTACTTAACCGCTTTAACTTACTAAATTCAATTCAAATCACCCCTTATGACAAATACCTTATCAACGACTGCGAAACTTCTAATATAATAAAACTGTCGTGCGCTCAAGACGGTTGCTGTCTTTCAATCTCCCGTATTCTGCAAATTTTTTTGAGTTCGTGTATCAAATTTTAAGTTGTGTCCAAGTCTTCTTTTATTGTGCATAATTTCGGCTTCGGTTTTTAGTCCACTTGATTAATCTGCTTAAATTGTTTATTTTCATATTTCATTTAATTGTTGTGCAGATTAAACCAAAAGCTCCTCAGCTTGTAAAGCTTATTGCTATTTTTAGACTTTCAGTCCTGCAGTCATATTTTGTTATTGTTCTGCATTTCCGTTTGCTTGTTGTTGTGTCGTCCGTTTACTGCTACCAGCTACCCAGTGAGAAATTTAAAATTTCTATCACACCCATTGTTCTCTCAATTCCAATGGCTGACTACTACGAAAAAAGTTGTCCTTTCTAGGCTTATTCATTCTAGCCTATGCTTTTTTGTTGGCTCTGTCGTAACACCATTTATTTCATATATGCAAAATCAGTGTAAGCGATTATTTTACAAATAATCATGGATTTAAATTTACATGCGAGTTGTGTCGTCCTTCTGAAGCCGAGTTGCGTTCGATCTTAAGAAACGCAAAGGAAGGCTTTAATGCTCTCCACTTTGGCTCGCAGCAAATTTCACATCTTTTAATCGGAAGCAAGTAAATGATCTGAGTATATCTGGTCTGGATAAAGACTCCATCGACCCTGTCGTTATAGAGCCGAAAACCCCTGTGCCAACTTCTAGATATTCTATCTTTCGTGCACCTAGTCCGCTCGATAGTTCAGTCCCCAGCCCGTACAGCGGCTGCCTAATGCGGACGCTTTAATGGGGATGGGCCCTCCGGCCATTCTGGAGAGGCTGGATGACACGAAAATTGAACGTTCCTCGTCTGTGCAAATGTCGGATAATGCGCCCCCTTTCAAACTTTCCAGTCTCGCACCCTCAGTATCGTTGAATACATCCGACAGCAGCATATCCACTGCTGTGGCTGCACTGCCTAGATCTCCCATCAGCAAAGCCGACGATGTCTTCATTTCTATACTAGCCATAGATTCTACATCAGAATGTGTTTAAACCAATGAACAGGCCAAAACTAGTTTACATAGTGCGAATATTAAGGTACAAAAGTTTAGGTTTAATGCTACGCGCAATATAGCTTCTTCCAAAATAGGTGTTCCGAACGACTGCTTTCACAAAATCTGCCAAAAAAGTTTCTGGCCTGAGCACTTACTTGAAGGAGTTTAAAGCTAGAACTAGAAATCGGATACCGATCCGTACCCTCTAACATAGCTCCAAAACAGTAACTTCATCTTTTTTTCTTGCCTACCAAAATGTTAGAGGCCTTAAATCTAAACTTTTTAAACTTTACACTGATAGCCTATCTTTCGATTTTCACATTTTAATTCTTACTGAGACTAGGTGAAAGCCCGATATCTTAGACTCTGCAATCTTTCCTAATAACTATACTGCCTATAAATATGATCGTCCTTCCCGCCAGCGTGGTGGCGTATTGATTGCTGTTGATTACCGCCTTCTCTCGGAACCAATTTTGCTTAATTTTCCTAACGTAATTGAATTTATATGTACTAAAGTGTCGCTTAAATGATTTCCTGTCTTTATCACTGCCTCTTACATTCCTACACGTTCTGAAATTTCTGTTTACTTGGATCATCTTAATGCGATTCAATCGATCGCGGTAATGCTTTCTGTACCGATCAATTGTTGGTTTTTGGTGATTTCAACATCTGTGATGTCACGTGGTCATCTGTGATCGACTCAGCCTGTTTGATACCTTCAAATCAACACGAATTTGTTGACGGCCTACTTGAATTGCCCTTATCTCAAGTTAATTTTGTAACAAACTCATTGAATCGCCTTCGGATCCTTCCATTTCAAAGGTCTCTAGAGTTGTTTCGCTTTTGCTTCCTGAAGACCCGTTTCACCCATCATTACACGTTACTATGGATTTTCCTATTCCTGCTGTACCTGCATCATTCAACTTATCAGCTAGAACATATTCATTTAGAAAAGATGATTTCTCTAGCCTTTGCAATGTCATCCTTCAACCAGACTGGTCATACTTACACATGTGTGATATGGACAGTGCGGTTGACTTTATTTACAGAATTCTTTATTCCATGTTTAAGGATTTGGTTCCGGTCACTAGTCCTGTTAGGCTTAATAAGCCTCCCTGGTTGACTTCACAGTTGTCTAATCTAAAAAATAGCAAGTCTAGACTCTTTAAGAAGTTCAAAGTGTCGGGAAGGTCCTCCGACTATTCGCGCTATATTGCTGCTCGTTCAAAGTTCACTGTCATTAATTCCGAGTGTTATAATGCATATTTGCATCGCTGTAGGGTTAAATTTTCTGAGGACCCAAAACAATTTTATAAATTTGTTAATTCAAAACGTAAAGCATCTGTCCTACCTTCTTCAATGTTTTATGTAAATACTAAAGCAAATACAGATCACGGCATTGCCAACTTGCTTGCAGAGTTCTTTCAAACAACTTATTCCCCTCTTAAGTACTGTTCTTATCTGATATATATATAGCTTACACATGTCTAATAACATCCCACTAAAAGTTACTAAAAGCTTATTGCTTAATGAACTTAAGCCTAGCTTGTTTCCTGGTCCTGATGGTGTGCCGGGGTGTATTCTCAGATTCTGCGCTGATGCGGTTTATAAGCCGATTCTGAATCTTTAAATTCTTCGTCTTTCCCTTCTCTCTGGAAGGAGTTGTTCATTATTACTCTCCATAAAAAGGGGAATAAGTCGGATGCTCAAAACTACAGAGGCATATCTAAACTGTCTGCTATTCCTAAGCTTTTTGAAAAAATATTAACTTCACAGTTACAACACTCTTATGGTTCTATAATTTCATTTGCTCAGTGTGGGTTCATGAAGCGTTGGTCTACCACCAGTAATTTACTAGAATTTTCTTCTTTTGTAATACAAGGATTTAAGAATAAAATGCAAACTGACGTCATTTACACTGGCTTCAGCAAAGCATTTGACTCGGTAAATTACTCAGAACTCAGAAAGTTCTTTTTAATAACTCTTACTTTAAGACCCTTAGGGTTACATCAGGGATACCGCAAGGTATCTGCTTTTCACCTTATTTATCAATGATTTGCCTCAGGCTCTACCCCACTCTCGTGTACTTATGTTCGCCGACGACATTAAACTTTGCTTGTCCTTCAAGCAGAGTTCCACTTCAGGCTGCAAGATGACCATGATTCTTTCCAATTGTGGTGTCAGGTCAACTTATTAAATCTCAACTGTTCTGAATGCAAAGTTATGTCGTTTTGTCGTAGCACACATCGTACCTCCTTAACAATGGATCGGCACTGCTCTTTCAGACCCTAAATTAAAACTAGATTTATTCATTTCAATTACGATCAATAAGGTTGTAGGTTTTCTGCGTTTTATTAAGCGATGGTCGAATGATGAGTCTTATACAACTAAATTACTGTATACTTCTGTCCGACCTTTTTAAGAGTTCGCATCGTGTGTCTGGTGCGAATAGTACAGGTATCACCAGGACCGCATTGAGTCTGTTCAAAATAAATTTTTACTTTTTGCTCTCCGTGGGTTGAATTGAGACACCAATAACCTAATCCCTTCATATTCAAGTAAGCTCCTGCTAATAAGCCTTCCATCTTTTGAAAATCGTAGAATTATGCTTAATGTTATCTTTATACATAAGCTGATTTTTGGTGATATTGACTCGCCGTCTTCAATTATGCAAATCAGTTTTTGTGTTCCTCGTAAAACTACTACAAATTATGTTCCTATCTATCTTCAGCACTGTAATTTAAACTATCTTCTGCATGAACCTTTTCGTGTCCTTTGTTGTAACTATAATAATCTATTTAACTTTATCGCTAATAATAACTCCCTAAACTCAAACAAAACTTCTATACTAACGCATCTAGCGAGTAGATAATGTAAATTGTTTATGGTTTGTTGGTTTCTACTTTCATTGAAAGTGAGCGAGCGTGTCTGCGTTTTTTTTCCGTCAGGCATGAATGAAAAATAAATACGTCACTTTTCAATAGATGGAGGTTGCATGGTTGTCCTAAACTATTAAACCGATCACTATGCAATTTTTACAGTATACTATTAGTGTCCAGGGGATATATATATATATTGGTATAGAAAACCTGATATCTCGATACTGATCGATATACATCGTTTTCTAAAAATGTTTAAAATGTACTTATAACGCCCAACAGAAGGTAGTATATGTAAATTCCGATACATCGATATATATCGCGTTTGTAAAGGAAATTAATCGATTTAGATTCGGTCATTGTCTTGGAAACTTTTCAGTATATTTACTAATATCGGCCACTGGAACAGAGCTATGTAGGGTTACAAAAAAACCCGACTAATGACAAGTATAGATATATATTGGTGTGGAATAATTTGTACAATGTACTAACCACTAGCTACATATCTGCGTGGAAAAACCAAAAAGAATCGATATGTATTGTTATCAGATTATTATAAGATGAGAGACGCTTTTGCAAGAAAAAACAACAGCACCTAAGAGTACATCCGAAAATAACGACAAGAAGAGTCAATATAACCCTGTCTGTCCGTCCGACCGTTTCTACGCAAATCTCCTAGAATTATTCTGTAGCTTTTAAAGACGTCTAGGAGATTTGCGTAGAAACGGTCGGACGAGACAGGGTTATATTGACTCTTCTTGTCGTTATTAACGGAAGTACTCTTAGGTGCTGTTGTTTTTTCTTGCAAAAGCGTCTCTCATTAAGATGAGAGTATGAGTATAAGTAATAATCTGATAACAATACACATAGATTCTTTTAATTTTTACCAGCTGCTTCGTTTTTCTGCATGTCAGTTGAGTTCAAGAGGCATCCATAATGGACGTCTCTGTATGATATATTACAATGTGAATGATATATAACTTGAGGCAAGCCGAAGATAGCCTTACTTCTTTTTTTTATTGAAATCTAACCAAATTCGGGGTATAGTATGTGTAATAGAAGCCTCAGCATCAGGTAAAAAAATTTTACCATGATCGACCAACCACTTTATGTAGCACCATTAAGTCCGATTCTTTCGCTATAAGCACTTAAGAGAAAAACATATTTGTTTTGAGCCAAATCGAACTAAACTCGGTTTGGAACTATTTAAGAGACCCCATGTCTGTTGACCACAATTAATACTTAGTAGGAATAGTTGTATCTAATTTAAAAGGCCCAAACTCCGCTGGAACATAATATCCGTAACGGTCTACTATATTTTATAGCAATTTAATGTCGCAAGAGCTAGACTATAATATATGTTTATGTAGAATGTGTCTTACTTTGAAGGTCACTGAAGGCGTTTGGTCCGATTTTGTAAAACGATGGCATATAGGCAAGGCTGAGGTATTTCAAATTAATCATTGCTGGAAATACACTATGTTAAGAAACATTATTTAGATATATATATATATATATATATATATAGTATAAGTATATTAATTGATATTTAGATAAACATAAACTAAAACTAATTACATACTAAGTTATTGATAAGCAAACAATCTGAATAAAAACGAAAAGTGAGCAAGTGTGATCAAAGCGAATTCAAAGAAATCTTTGGCGCTAAATATCTATAAAATTGGACTATAACGGACGGCACTTCCATGCATAAGACATGTTATTAACAAACAGCAACAAAAACTGTAGCTCCACTTTTTTGGTTTTTGTTGGTTTTGCTGCTGTCATAAAGTAGAATGACACGCTAATTACATTGTGCGACGGAGTTATTTTTTTGACTCACTTACTCACTTAACTTTAAGCCTAACAACTTTAAGAGCAGGAAGCTAACTTCGGGTACCCGAAGCTTATATACCCTTGCAGAACTATAACATTTCCTTGTAAGTAGTCCGATCCTTAAGCAATTTCGACAACGAAAGTGTAGGCTTCTACAACGCAATTGCCTCTTGTTCACTGTGCGCCAACTATTGTTTCTCAAAAAATTCGTTAACAGCAATAAAATAGGTGGTGAAGACATATTTTTCATAGCGTCCTTCAAATGATTAGTTTAAGGAAAAAAAACGAGGACAACAAACCATAAACAATTTGCATTATGTACTAGCTAGATGCGTTGGTATAGATGTTTTGTTTGAGTTTAAATTACAGTGCTGAAGATAGATAGGAACATAATTTCTAGTAGTTTTACGAGGATCACAAAAGATAGAGACTTAATATCACCATTAATCAGCTTATGTATAAAGATAGCATTAAGCATAATTCTAAGATTTCCAAGAGATGGAAGGCTTATTAGCAGGAGCCAACTTGAATATGAAGGGAGGGGGCTATTGGGGTCCTAATTCAACTCACGGAGAGCAAACAGTAAAAATTACTTTTGAACAGACTCAATGCGGTCCTGGTGATTCATGTATTGTGGTCAAAAAAACTCACGATGCGTAAAATAGGTCGGACCAGAGAAGTATACAGTAGCTTAGTTAGTTTAGTTATATAAGGATCATCAAATTATTTCGACCATCGCTTTATAAAACCCAGAACACCAGAACACCCAGACCCTTATTTACGGTTATTGAAATGTGTAAATCGAATTTTAATTTAGGGTGTAAAAGAACACCAAAGTCATAAACTGAGTTGATCCGATCAAGGGGCATATCATTAAGAAGGTACGATTGCAGAATAAGGTGGGGAAGAGTCGTTGAAGGACAAACAAAGTTAAAAGTCGCCGGCGTGCATAACAACACGAGAGTGCGTTAGAACCTAAGGAAGTCGTTGATAAATAAGGTGAACAGAAGGGGAGCGAGGTGGCTGCCATGCGCTACCCATGATGTAATCCTTAGGGGCTTACAGTAAGAGTTTTTAAAAATAACTTTCTGAGTTGTGAGATTAATTAGCCAAGGGGATCCAACTAATGAATAAGTCGAGTCAAATGCTTTGCTGAACTTAGTATAAATGAAGTCCGTTTGCAATTTATTACATTTGCATTGTATTACAAAAGAAGAAAATTCTAGTAAATTAATAATACCCATGCTGAGCGGATAAAATTATAGAACCACAAGAACGTTGTAACTGTGAAGTTAATACTTTTCCAAAAAGCTTAGGAATATCAGACAGTTTAGATATGCCTATGTAGTTTTCTGCATCCGACTTATTCCCCTTTTTATGGAGAGGAATAGTAAACGACTTCTTCCAGAGAGAAGGGAAAGACGAAGAACTCAAAGACAGATCAAAAAGAATCTTAGAATACACCCCTGAATACCATCAGGACCAGGAAAAAAGCTAGGCTTAATAGACTTAAGTTCATTAAGCAATAACCTTTTATTAGGGGAGGCGGGATGTTAGATGTTAGATGATTAGACCTGTGTTAGCTATAAGGGTATATCTGATCAGACCGATACTTAAGAAAGGAATAAGTTGTTTGATAGAACTCTGCAAACAAATTGGCAATACCTCGATCTGTATTTCCTTTAGTGCTTATATAAAATAATCAAGTTATATAAAATAATCCTGTTAGGCTTAATAAGCCCCCTTGGTTTACTCCACAGTTGTCTAATCTAAAAAATATCAAGTCTAGACTCTGTAAGAAGTTCAAAGTCTCGGGGTGGTCCTCCGACTATTTGCGCCATATTGCTGCTCGTTCAAGGTTCACTGTCATTAATTCTGAGTGCTATAAAGCATATTTGCATCGCTGTAGGGTACAATTTTCTCAGGACCCAAAACAATTTTATAATCTTGTTAATTGAAAAAGTAAAACATCTGTCCTACCTTCTTCATTGTTTTATATAAATACTAAAGCTACTACAGATCAAGGCATCGCCAACTTGTTTGCAGAGTTCTTTCAAACAACTTATTCCTGTCTTAAGTATCGGTCTGGTCAGACTTACCCTTATAGCTTGCAAGGTCTAATATCATCCCATCCCCCTAGCTACTGAAAGCTGATTGCTTAATGAACTTAACGCCAAACTTTTTTCCGATTCCTGACGGCGTTCCGGGGTGTATTCTCAGATTCTGCGCTGATGCGCTTTGGAAGCCAATTTGGAAGCTTTTTGATCTAACTTTAAATTCTTCGTCTTTCCCTTCTCTCTCGAAGGAGTCGTTTATTATTCCTCTCCATGAAAAGGGGAATAAGGCTCAAACTACAGAGGCATATCAACACTGTCTGCTATTTAAGAATAAAATGCACACTGGCGTCACCTACACTGTCGTCAGCAAACCATTTGACTTAGTAAATCACTGTTTACTTATTCATAAGTTCTCCTTCATAAGGATCTCCTTGGTTTCCTACCCCATCTTCTTAAGGATTTCCGATTTTCCTAATCTCAGAGCTCAGAAAGTTCATTTTAATGACTCCAAGCCCCTTAGGGTTACATCAGGGGTAGCACATCGGTCCTCTTCTCTTCACCTTATTTATCAACGAATTGCCTCAGAATCTATCGTTCAACGAATCTTCCTCGCCTTTAGCCTGCAAGATGATCTTGATTCTTTCTAATCGTGGTGTCAGGCCAACTTACTAAGTCTCAACTGTTCTAAATGCAAATTTATGTTGTTTTGTTTTAGCACACGCCTTCAGACATCGTTTCCGACAACATAGACACCAAGTATATATATTCTTGATCAGCATGACATGCCGAGTTGAAATAGGCATGTCCGTCCGGATATATGAAAATCTAGATCTCGGAGACTCTAAGAGCTAGAGTCACAAAAATTTGGTATGAAGGTTCCTATATTATAGGCGCATATCAATTTTTGAGTAATTGCGAGCATTTAAGTTGCAGCTATCGGGTGTCAATTACCAACCGTTTTCAAATGTGCTAAAGGGAAAAGAAGCTTGTGACTTCTCACAAACATAGTGAGAAATAGCTCAACATTTGGTTATTAAAACAAGTCAGAACGCTATAGTCGATATTCCGACTAAAACACTTCCTTCTGTGCGTTGCAAACTTCATGACAAAATTAATACACATTCACATTTTTATAAATTTTGTAAGCGTACAACAACAATAAATGCACTTGCCGTGCAGTACGAATTATGAAAGGGGTATAGCAGACTTGTCAAGGCTGCTAAAAAGTTATGCGCGCAATTGAATAAGCGAATATTGCATTAATTATTCTTAATTACAATACAAATGCACTTCCAAATACATAAGTATTTTATATGACATTTAATAAAATATACTGCTTTTGAATTAACTCATCACAAACAATAATATAAGTGAAAATAAATATGTAACAAAAGTGTTGAAAATCTTATAAAGGCATAAACATTGCACACAGTTATTTGATGTAATTTCAAAATTGTATGTTCGAAAAATTAAATTTATCGAAGTTCCATAATACCGATGAATTATTCGGGGATTTCCGTGGTACCCCCGATTGAGATTCCGTTATATTTATATCGATATATGTACATATATAGATTTATTGAGGTTTCAATATAAGTGTATCGTTAATTGAGATATCGGTCTATCTGTATAAAGACATAGAACTGCATTTTTATATACAACTAGCCAACGCAGCGTGCGTCACTACACTTGCTGTATCTGCTTTTGTTTTACATATTCTGTCAATATATATCGATTAAATGTTTCGTTATATACCTACAAGAATATATATTAACTAGCCAGTTGTCCCCGACGTAAAGTATTAACTATATAGAATTTTTGTAAGAGGCGAACATATATATATAAATAAATAGAGCTACTGGCAGCGGCAGCTAAACACACACATGCATATATACAGTGGATATCTAGTTTAGTTGAGTGAAAGTAAGAGATCAATAGGTAGCTGGTAAAATAGATATACATTTTTATGAAAGACGGATAGCATTGGTGAGTGGCAGGCCGTATTGAAGGCCTTTGAAAGATACAGTGACACTAGGATGGATCTGTCGTGCGGTTTCTTGTTGTTCAACCCGCTCGCTATTGCTGTGTTAAGCTCTCAGAGAGCTGTGGTCGTGCTTCTTCCAGCTCGGAAACCATGCTGGTGGTCAGCCAGGATGAAGTGGTCCTGCAGGTGCGGGAGTATCAAGGTTTCCAAGATCTTTGCTACCGGTTTCTCAGGGTTTGGGATCGTCAATTATCTCCGTGAATTGCCTGTTAAAGGTGGCCGCACATCTGTAGGGGTCAAGCGGCGTACTGCCCCCGAATGTCACTGTAGTTAACTCGCTTCTCCGGGGACTAGAAAGGTTCTTAATAGTTAGCCACAGACGATTACAAGCTTTATCAGACTCCTCCAGTTGTTTTAGCCATTTAGCCTTTTTACAGTTATTCAAAAAGCGCCCATTTCTGGGATCCTGGGGTCCGCAGCGTCGACATTGATTAGTGTATCTCGCTGTTCTACCAGGCGTGAAGCTGGGGGAAGTTAGGTCTTAGGTCAGGTATTCGTCCTACTGAGAGGCAGTGCTTTTCTGCCTGAGACATAATCCGACAAAAGGCTTTCTCTCCTTCCTTTGTTTTGCCGGAGATGGACAGAACAGCGAATTGAGCCTCCGTGATTTCCTTGTACCTTAACCAGTCGGCATTAACGAAGTCGACTTACGTGCGTTTGTAACTGGAGATGAAATCCGCAGGGCTGTCAACCCGATCCTCACAGCGTCAGGTCTACATACAGAGCAAACGCGTCTACGCTTATCGTGTAATACTTCTAAAAAGAACAGCACAAAACAAAATTCCAAAAACTTACAAAAACAACAACAACTAATTAAAAAACAACAAAAAGCCGTACAATGCGGGATCCACCAGACCTGCGCGGCAGGTCTAATACCCTAATATTCAAAATAGAAAAATCAAAAACCCTAACTAGTCTATGTATCGGACCTAGATACTTAATCATGAAAGGCACTGATGACAATAAAACGCTAGCAAATTATTCACCTTTCCAAATTAAAAAAACCATCGATAACTTGTGCAGTGCAAACTCTTAGCAAACGGAGCATACGAAATAAAAACAAAAACAATGCAACAAGCCTCCAAACTCATTTAATTAATTGCACTTGACAACCAAACAAATGCAGAAGTCTTAGAACGTAACACACGCAACTCCACAAAAGGTGTTATATACTGCAACAACCTGCGCGAAATCGAAAAAAGCGAAATTTTCCAAGAACTCAAGCAAGACAACGTTATAGAAGTAAAGAAAATACTAAAAAAACAAAACAACAAGACAAACTCCGAGAAACCGGCTTAATAATACTTACTTTCGCAATAATCAACTTACCAGCAGATATTAAAAGAAAGTTAACATACGCCCGTATATACCACTACTACTCCGATGCCGCAATTGTGGCAAGTTCTGCAAGAGCAAAAAAATGTGCCTAGACTGCGGAATCGTCGACCACAATTTCAAACTTATCATCATAGTATTTTCGATCGCAACTGCCCTGCCCTACCTTTATCAAAAACGAAGAAATACAAGCCATACGTAAAATGAAAAAGACGTATATGACGGCTATGAGATGTCACGGCCAAAATACATCATATCTGATCTCACTGATTCCTCAAAAGCCAAATAGTAAAAACAATCCCCCCTACGATCTAAATAATGATTACCATAGTACAATGGAACTGCAACGGCTATCTTAACAACTATGATCAGGTACAATCATTAATTAAAAAGTTTTCCCCACTTCCATCCACCCACTTCCACAATAGTTCACAAATTCTATCCCAATAAGCTACACTTTCTACAGCAAAAACTCATCCACGGCATCAGCCGGAGCCGTGACACTGATAATCCACAACTCCTTAGAGCACAGAAGTGCCCCTTAACCAAGTTTTTGACTCTGTCGAAGTATAAATTCAATCAAATATCCCTTTCAACATCATTTCATCTTACATACCCCCCCAAAAAACATTTAACACCTCCCATCTAGAACCTTTCCTAACAAACCCAAAACCTAAAATAATAACCGGAGACTTCAACAGCTGGCACCAAATGTGGGGCTTATTAACTGACAAGAGAAGCAAAATGGTTCCCCAACACACCTCAGTATACACAACACACTTACTCACCTCGACCTCATCCTCTGCTCCCTCGAATTATTCCCTAACAGCAGCTGGAAACCATTAGAAAACTTCCACGGCAGCGATCACTCACCCATCATTACAAAACAACTCTTAGTTAACTCTACGAACAAGCCAAAATACATACCGAGGTTTATAACCGACAAAGCAGACTGGACTCTATTCTCAAAACACACACAGCAATTAACTGAAAAATTAGTAGTCATAAACAACATAAATAAAGAAACAGCCGCCATACAGAAAATCATTCGCACTGCAGCTCACTTTGCAATCCCCCAATCATCCCCACACATATTAGAAGTTAACTGTATATAAATAAATAAATAAATATCTATTAGTTTTGTTTTACAATTCACATCTCCCTTTTGTCTATATCGGAAAATAACTACAGGCTATTGAATTGCAGCTATCAGTTATCAAATACGAACAATTGTGTGATAAAAAGGTCACTGTGGTTACCCCGAAACACAAGGCTCTAGCTGACCGGCCAAAAAACTTAAATCTGAAGAATACATTCTGTTATATGGCAATTGCTGTTACATATTGAGAAGCGGCTCAAGTTTGGTTGTTCGTTAGACTACAATATAAAAATGAGCTTTAAACCATAATCTTTATCGACGATTCCTCACTCACTTGACCTCGAGTTTTTCCTAACGTCTGAGGAATGTTTTTCAATTTTCAACTTTGCTACATCGTATCTTTGCCACTCGGGCCCCATCTACAATATCTCATTTCCAGTTAATTTTACGGAAAAAATGCAAAGCAATGGGGATGGAACAGAAGCAAGAATGGGCTAATTCCCTTTACGACACTCGAGCCCCCAGCTCTAGAAACTCTTTAACTTAAAATTTTCTTGCAATTGTCAGAAAATCAGTGAATGCATAAGCTTATGCTATTTTGAAACTTGTTCAAAATTGGTTCCAGCTACCCAGTGAGAAATTTTATCGTTTGCTTGTTGTGTCGTCCTTTTACTGCTACCAGCTACTTAGTGAGAAAATTAAAATTTCTATCATTCCCATTGTTCTCTCAATTCCAAAGGCTGACTGCCAAAAAAATAGTTTGTCCTTTCAAGGCTGATTCTTCCGAGCCTATGCTTTTTTGTTGATCTAAATAAAACACCCTGTTTTTCGCAAAACAAATTCAATTTTTCCTTTTCAAAATTTTAAAATATATAAAATATATATACACTTACTTTTTATTAAACTTTTCAATTAAAAAAATATAATGATTCAATTGAAGCCAAATACAATACAGCCAATGTGGTCAATAATGTTAAAATAATCCACAATAATCACACAGATGACATTCATGCACTGTGGATCCTTTTGCTCATCCTAACAACTGTAACTCTTTGTCAATTTTTATTGACCCTCTATGTAAAACATAACAAAAATATAAGGAAACGTTACATGTGCAGAGAAAACTTCCTAGGCACAATATAAATTTTTATATTTGCCAGCATTTTTGAAAATAAAATTGAGCAAATTTACACCGAAAATCCAAACTTCCATATGCAATCCAAACAAAGATATAGGGAATTTTGAATAAATTTAAACAGGAATACATGAAAACAAATATCATAGAAATAAGCCTACTTATTTGTTGTTCTACACTAGAGAAAGAAATAGTTTTAGCAACTTTGACATATGCTAAGGTAAAACGCTATCCTTAACAACTACATCCCTCAAGTGTACAAGACTAGTATTATAATCCCAATCCTCAAACCATCCTCCCCCAAAACCGAAGTAAACTCATACCGACCTATATCACTAAACCCCTGCCTATCAAAAGTATTGGACAAAATAATTGCAAAGAGACTGTGGTGGTTTGTTACCAACAACAAACTCATACACAACAGTCAAGTTGGTTTCAAGAAAGGCAAATCAACTATAGATAGTCTACTTCTCGTAGACCATCTCATAGTTAGGACGCTCTCAAAAAGAAGCCACACATCAATAATTTCACTGGACTTCGCCAAAGCTTTCGACAGAATAGGATTACACACCATACTCGAACAACTAAAAATATGGCAAATCGGACCCAAAATATACAACTACGTTAAAAACTTCATGACTAACAGAAAAATTATAACTAAAATAGGACAAAATTACTCAACAGCGCAACCACTACACAATGGCATTCCACAAGGCTCTCCCCTCTCTGTAATTCTCTTCATAATAGCATACAACAAACTGACCTCAACCATATCCTTGCATAAAAACATCCAAGTTAGCGCATATGCTGATGACTTCAACCTAATCCTTAAAATCCCTAACTCCAAAAACCAAGACATCGATCTAACCCTACTGTTTTCCCAAATATCAAAATGGTTCGAATACTCCGGAGCCCAGTTATCAACAACAAAATGTAAACACCTACATATTTGTCGCAAACAAACACAACCTCTCGCCAGTTAACAAACGTTAACAGCATAAGACTCATTTTTATCATATTTAACAACAGATACAACTGGAACGCTAACGTAAAATTCTTAAGAACTTCGCTACACAAAGAAATTAATATTATAAAATGCCTTTCCAACTCCAAATTCAACTGCCACACATCTTCCCTAATCAACGTCACCAATGTCAAAATAATCTCAAAAATCGATTACTGCCTCCCCCTGTTTGGCTTAGCACCCCAGAGTACCACCCGACCCCTCAATTCAATTACCGATTCCGCAATAAGGCTAGCAGCACTTGGTGCTTTCAGAACTACTCCAGTCAATAACATGCTATATGAGACACAAATACCTCCTATACACATAAGAAACCAAATCGCAACAGCTAAACTCTGCAAATTAATAATAAATTCACACAACTCACCTAAACATAATTAAAAACTACAAGACTCGAAAGAAATTAAAATACGAATCTACAATAGACAGAATCATCAGCACTGCAAGAAACCTCGGTATTCCGCACACACAGTATCCCCGAAACCCCATAATACATACCCCCCCATGGCACCTACACAAAACCTCAATCGACTCCTCCCTCAGTGAGTACCCAAAAACCTCAACCCAACCTCTTACATACAGAAAACTGTTTCTAGAAATCCTCGACAAGAACAAAAAATTCAAAAACATCTTCACAGATGGCTCACAAATAAACAACATTACAGCATATGCAATAACCGACGATCACAATATAATTACGACAGGCATAATACCCTTCTTCTCAACTGTTTTCTCAGCTGAAGCCATTGCAATTACAGAAGCCCTCAATATTTTCAAAAACAAACCTGGCAAATACGCCATATATACTGACTCACTTTCAACTATAGACGCTATAAAAAATACCAGCAACTCCGACTACTACCCATCCATCATCCGAAACACCCTCACCAAACACCACCCAAAATTCAAAATCATTTGGATTCCCGGCCATTTAGGCATCGGGGGTAATGAATTAGCTGACAGCGCCGCAATAAATGCTACCAAATCCCCACTCATCCTTACCCCAAACTACAACTTCCAAGACATTAAAAAATACCTAAAAAACACTCTCAATACAGAAACAAAAAATACTCTACACAAAACATCCGATTGGTATCAATCGATGCATCTAAATAAGACCAACACCTCAAACTTAGATCTCAATAACAAAATGTCAAGATACGACCAAATTAAAATCACAAGGCTCAGACTTGGCCATACCAACCTGACACACCAACACTACCTCAACCCGTTATCTGACAATATATGTCCATTCTGCAGAAGCGCAATAGTATCTATTACCCATATCCTAAAAGAATGTCCATCTTTCAAAACATCGTATGCTCAAATATTTAAAAATAAAGACCCCACACAACTGTTATCTCAACCCACACCAAAAAATGTTACAATTATTTTAAAGTTCCTTAGAGAATCAAGTATTATAAATAAAATCTAGACATAACAAAGAGTCGAAGGCCTCAGCAGCCAGTACTCTATAATTAAGTTAATAGTTATAATTTAACATTATAAGTTAACTGTATATAAATAAATAAATAAATAAATATTTGTTGTTCTACACTAGAGAAAGAAATAGTTTTAGCAACTTTGCCATATGCTAAGGTAAAAACAGTTGAAGAACATTCCATTCTAGGGCCAGCAATCACCATAGTTTTAGTTCAAGAGTTCAAGAAGTACAACATATTTTTCAACAAGCAATGGCATATATCGCTACATGATTGCCATTTGGTTTAAAAATAGCGCGAAACTCATTTCAGAGGATGATGACCGAACAATCTGCATTCCTGTGTATGGATGACTCAATGGTAATAGCATGTTCCAAAAAACATATTCCTTAAAAACTTAACAGATGTTTTTGAAATACAACTTAAAATTGCATTCAGAAAAATGTTAATTTTTTATGCATGAAGTTACTTTTCTAGGTCACAAATGCACCGATAAAGGAGTCTTGCCGGATGACGAAAAGTATGACGTTATCCAGAACTACCCAGTCCCACATGATGCGGACAGCGCTAGACAAATTGTTGCACTTTGCAATTACTGCCGACGTTTTATTAAAAAAATTCGCCGACTATTCATAGCCCATAGCTTAATTATGTAAAAAGAATGTACAAAGGTTGCCAAAAAAACATTCGAATATCTTTTAAAAAAAACTAATGGACCCTACGTTATTACAACACCCAGTTTTTTGCAAATAATTTTACATAATAACTGATGCTAGTAAACAAGATTGTAAAGCGGTTGTAACTCAAAACCATAATGGAATTCAACTCCCAATAGCATATGCATCACGATCATTCTCAAAGGGTGAAAGTAATAAAAGCACAACAGAACAAGCGCTAGCTGCTATTCATTGGGTAATAACACATTTCAGATCATATATATATTGCAAACACTTCACAGTAAAAACGGATCACAGACCACTTACATTTTTATTTTCAATGACGAATCCCAGCTCAAAACTAGCACTCATGAGACTTGAATTAGAAAAGTTCGATTTTAGGATCGAGTATTTAAAGGGAAAATAAATTTTTTGTGGCAGACGCCCTATCACGGATTACATTATCCGCAGTAAAAAAATATTTAAAACGAAGTCCAGAAAGTCACTAGCACGCAATAAAGTAAACAAAATCTAAAATACTAATCATATAGCGTGAAAATTACTTACTTTTCTCCTTCCAAACTAGCGATAAGGTTCTCATTTAGAACAAGACGCTTCAAGTTTTTCGCATATGATAATGCTTTTGTTGGCACTTCTGTGAATAGATTTCCGGCAGCAATTAATGTTTCAAATTCTCGTGGGCCATGGAAAATAGTTTCAGGCAGGGAATTTATTTCCATATATGATATATCTAAAATCTATATTATAGACAATTAAGAAAATTAGCAATGATAGTTTTCCAGGAATTGCAACTGTTAATAATATTTATTATCTTGTACGAGTAGATTCCCGAGCTAATTACAAAAATATTTTTCTGATTGTATAGAACATTGTATAGAACATTGATTTTTATACTTAGAAACATCGATGTTTCGATCTCATTGGACATCCCTAATACATACATGCAGACGGACATGGCTTGTTACACATATCTTTACAAGCAAAATACAGCCTTAGTTGACAAATCGGGTATAAAAATGCTACGTACCTTTAAATTTGATAGTTGTGCAAGTGCGGTTTCTGTGAGCTTATCGATCACTTGAAAGGTATTTGAACATAAAATAAGTTCCTCCAGATTTGGAGTATGTTCAAACAAGTCATCGTTTAAGGAATGTAAATCATTGTTTCCAAGATTTAAAGATTTTAAATTTTTTAATGGTTCAAAATCTTGTACTGAATATGGTCCTTGAAAAACATCCGGTGTTAAGCTTTTTGATGTCAATTTGTTATAAGATAAATCAAGATGTGTAAGTTCAGTTAAATTCTTAAAAGCTCCTTTAGGTATCGAATTTATTTGATTGTAGCCCAAGTATAAATTCTTTACTCCGTATTTGGGGAAAATTTGTACATCAGTAAAATTGTTATGCTCCAATTTGATAGTATCGAAAATTATATCACCATTTTCTAACATTTCCCATTCTTCTTTAGTGAGCCAGGTCTTTAAGTTCATTGAGCAATCAATCATACTGCTCTCTGCGTCGCATTTGCACTTTTTACATATGGTACTATCCATTATTTTGATCTGCAATTATCAGAACAATTATATTATTTATGGTAAGGTAAATTTAACTCAAACTAGTATATGTATCTATTAGCCATTTTAGCGAGCGTTGCCCGGGCTCTCTTTTTGTTATTTCTCCAAAAGTAAAGTGTATATTGAATTTGTATAAATGTATTAAGCGGCATAATTAAACGTCCATATATTTTTGATCAGCATCAACACGTGAACACCTAGACGCGTACAAAGGTCAAAGACATAGAACAGACCAACAAACAAATACATAAATAGAGCTAATGGCAGCTTCAGCAAAACGGAGACTCAAAAACACGCTCATATACACACACACACATGCGTACATACAGTGTTTACTTGCAATTGCATATTAGCAATAACACAAAGACAATAGCGAATAGCAGCATTACAACAAAAAACAATTACAAATGATCTTGGAGGTTCGCTAATCAGGAAATGTGCAGGACCTAACATGTCCAAGTCAGCTATGCATTCTGAAATTGCGAGTAAACGTTGAGAATTAATGACAGCAGCGATGCGGCCAGCGACATATCCATTGGTGATGGCCAGCGCCGTTTTATTCTTATTGCTATGGATATGATTCGATGCTAGACAGCCCAAACGCAGACTAGCACAGGTAAACAGGCAACACCCAAGAGAAACGTTGGGTAGTAGATCCCATTTCCATGTCTGGTGCTTGTGTTCATAATTTTGATTGTGTCTGCAGATGGCGGAGTACTGGCACCACCATCCAGCCAAGGCGGGCCTCTTGAAGAAGCGGCAATCCTGGTAGTAACTTGAAATGTCCAACACACAATAGATCATACAATAAGCTCGCACCAATGAGAAGATCGATATGCTGTGGTCAGTGGAAGCCAGGATCCTCCAGTTGAACATTAGAAAGGATGCTCCAGACTGAGGAATCAGCCATGCAGCGGGGCTGGTTATCCGTAATGATGCACAATAATTTGTTCGCACCCACTTACAATCACAAATATATATGCGTATAGCACTGCAGTTTGATTTTGCCGCTGTTTTAACGTTTTAAAGTTTACTAACTATTTCAGTAAGTGTTTATCACATTAGAGTTACCAATGTTGATTCACAAAGCTTTTCAGAAACTATGTTTATATATTCCAATAATTAACGCGTCGAATAATGTCTGTTAAGCTGAATTGAAGCTGAAATTGCTTAGTACCATTAAATAACGGTGCGAAAATGATGAGCAAAGCAAAGAATCTATTAATAGCTCTATGCATGCCAAATTTAATGTTATTTTGCTTTGGCATTCTCTTTCTGCTGATAAGAATGCATGCAAGCATCGAATTTTTGCTTGGCATAAGTATTTTCACGACAACTTTGATCGATTGTCTCTTCACTTTTGAGCATTTGACAACCAAAGAAGTGTTTTATTTAACTTTAACCAGTTATAAATATTAATTGAGAAATAAAAGTTTCTCAAGAGTCATTTAAAGAAATGGGTAAAACTGCGGAATTAAGTTTGGTTGTCCGATCGTTAATAGTAGCGAAATTTAACGCTGGAACGGAAATAAAAGAGAATGCAAATGAATATAACGTGTCACGTCAAACTGTGCACTACCAAATAAATTTAGTGGATTGCGTACCCCAACGGCTCCAAAAAGTTATTGATGGCAAAGGAGGATATATATTTTATTAAATTTATCTTCATTCCTGCATTATTTTTTAAGTAAAAACTATGTTATTTTCAGTATTACACACGGGTCAAAATACTTATGCCATACCCCGAATTTACTAAAAAATTATATCTTTTTAAGTTTCTATGAAAAAAAATTATTTGTTTATTTTTAAGTTTGCATAAGAAGTATATAAAAAAGAAAAATAAATATTTTTTATAAAGCCGATTAAAAGTTATTCTCAAAATACAAGACATTTATTTCTTCAAAATAATTATGCCGACTAGTCTATATATATAGATGAATCTATTGGACGATATCATCTGTTAAGCCATTATTATCGAGCAACAACGGGGATGTTGCTCTATGTAATGACAATCTTCAAGCGACAAGTGAGCGTAAGAAATTGAGAATAAGGAGAAGGCCAAGCAAAGACAACGCAAGATTCGATTATCGATTTTTTGTTGTTGTTGTGTTGGTACAGAAGTCCCGAACATACGTTCACAGATTCAAATACATAGCACCCTTAGTTTGTATTGACGGATATAAATGGAGCAATGAATTTGCATCAAATTTAGTGTGAAAATGGCGTACAACAACAGAAGATATCGTCGAAGCTATGAAGAAAATTGTTTTTGAAAATCGTCGAATTACCATAAGAGAAGTTACTGAGGATGTTGGCATATCAGTCGGCTCGAGTCATGCAATATTATTGGATGTTTTGTGTATTAGCGAAGAACCGTCGCAGGAGCATCACTCAAGAGCATGACGTCAGTGATGATCCTGATTTCCTGACAAAAGGGTCATAACTGGTGACGAATCATGGATATTTGGTAATAACGTCGAAACCAAAGCCAATCGTCCCAATGGAAGCACTCAGGAGAGCCAAGACCGAAAGTAGTAATAAAAAATAATTTTATTGATGTATATTTTAAGTATAGTTGACTATTTTTAATGCACTGAAGTTTTGCTTCATAAATATTATATTTATATTTTGTGAATTAATTGAGTAATTGATTAATGCTATTAAATGAATAAATAAAATACAATTTTTTAAGTAAAATATTATTTTGTTTTATGTTTTTAGTTTGGAGAATGCGATTAAAATTAAGTTAAATATTTTGCAGCAGCAGGTACTAAAAATAACTTAATAAGCCAAGGCCTAACACCCAAGACACTCCATACATTTTGGTCTCAATCTTTGTTCTTCCCTTTTCATCCGCCCTTCTTTCGATGCCGTCGCGCCGACTTAAGCCATACGCACATATGCAAAAAAACTTCCTGATCGCTTTCGTTGCTTGTGTGCCCAATCACTCATGCATTATTATAAGGCGAGCAATCATACTCAGTTGCCCGGTCATTGAAAACACATGGGTGCAAATATATCTTAGTTTCTGTTTTGCTTTACAAATTATCAGAAGTTACGGTGGTGTTTTAGAAGTTTATTTGGAGTGGTAGTGGAACGTCGATGAAATGCAGCGATATATCCCGATAAAAATATATATTCGCTTATCGATATTTTTATGTAGATAGGAAGATATTCATGTATCAATAAAAAAAAAGATGTCGATGTACATATATCGAAAAGTAAATTTATCGATTACTCAATGTATCGATATACACATATCGATATCTACTTTTCTTCCAAATCAAAGCAAATTCGGTTGTTATACATTTGGGGAGGCCCCATGTGAGCTGACCAGATCTGCTGGAGATCGGAGAAACATATAGCTCCCATATAACCGATAAGGATAATTAAAGGATAATTCTTAAGCTAAGCACCGAATTTGTGGCAATCGCAAAAGGTCATGTCATGGACTCTCAGCACGATTGATGAAGCCACACTTGAACTCTCGGCCACGGGAATCCTGCCATTCATTTCGATGATGTGCGCCTTGTCCAAGGTGGACACTGTAACGACGCCCAACGTCCCAACGTGTGGTCACAAAGAAGCGCGTCATGCTTCTCACCAGGCGCTGGAAATAGTTCTGGGAAGCATTCTGCGTCTGATTCACTTGCGCGGCTAGCAGCAGATCATCCAGCAGCCCTGTAGAGCTGTAGTTCCGGGATATGGAATCATCCACATTGTTGAGATGTGCGCTCGACTGCAGGCTCTGCCGCTTGGCCTTGGGTGAGCGTATCTGCAGAGCAGCTGCCGAATCCACCAGGTCAAAGGAACGATCATGCTCGCCAAACTACATGTTGCACCATTTGTGATCTAGAATCTTATATCCAGTGTTAGCCGCTAGCCTGGTCTGGTGGTTAAGACTTTGCGCAGCAAGGATATGGCCAAGGTGTCCAGCTGGCTCTATGGTCCTTGTGCCTGCCAGCGATCATTGTCCTTCCAATAGATAAACTCGGTGCAATTGCTTGATGGCAGGGTAATTTACCCGCCAGCATGGTGACCAGTATGACGCCACATTACCAAATATCCGCTGCTTGGATATGATAGGGCTTCAGTAGATTCTCTGGTGCCACATACGCTAGTGTACCGCAGTGTTTGTCTAACAGACGCTCCTAGTCTTTGCATCTAAGGCGGCTAATGGAATAGGAATGCATAACCTTTCTTTTATTTCCACATCAAACCAAATTCTGTTTGTATCGCTTGTATCCCCTGTAGCCTCACGCCCGCCGATCAGCTTTGGGTTAAATATTTACAATGTGAATGGTATATAAGCTTCGGCTAGCTTTCCTTTTTTGTTTTTCTTTCATGTACCTATGAGTAAACTAAAACTACTAAAACTAGTCAAGCATTTATACGGGTCGGACGTATTTTTAAAAAATTCTACTTAGGGCTTACAAATATTTAGTCAAAACGAGAAAGGAAGACTAACTTCGGGTAACCGAAGCTTACATACAATTTCAGATTCGGTTGATATTCGGCCAGCATACGAGGAGGCTTCTAAGACTGACACGTTCCAAATTTAATGTATATAAGAGTTCATTCCGAATCAGTCAGTTATATGGAAACTATATGAAATAGTGATATGGATGAGCTTTGATCAGCATGGTTCAATTTGGATAAAAACAACCAATTTGGTCGGTTATATGGGATCTATATGATATAAAATCTGCCATTTACCAACTTTGGTTCAATTGGGATAAAAAACAACCAATTTTGCTGTACTAAGAGTTCATTCCGAATCGATGTGTTATATGGGAGGTACATGATATTGTGCTCTGATCCATTCCGATCTACCAAATTTGGTTTAATTCGGATTATTAACAAAGAAGTTGTGTATACTAAGCGTTTATTCCAAATCGGTAGTTTATATGAAGGACAGACAGACTGAAATGACTATATCAACTCGGCTTGTCATTCTGATCAAAAATATATGTACTTTATAGGATCGGAGATGCTTCCTTCTATTCGTTTCAAATATCATGACAAAACTCTAATACCTTCTGCAAGGGTATACAAATTCAGTAGAAATTGTTGTTAAATTTTTTGAAAGGATAAGTACGAATAAAAATAAAGCAGAAAACGAGACTTCCAATATATATAAAAAAGACAAAGACAAGCATCTGAAATACGGAAGTACTGTGGCCTCGGCCTCTCTGTATCAGATAACTGATAAGGAACACAAAACATACAATCAAGCAGCTGAAGAAGAGATTTGGAACTACAGACTACGGCAGCGAAGACAACTTACGAGATTACATGACAAAAGTCGAAGACATCCGTGACGTATCTTCCAACACAAGTTCAGAAACGGTGGACGAGATCCGATACCTTGCTATGAATCAGGGTCAAAAAGAACATTCAGCAGATCAATCATAAGGCCAAATCAATCAATAAGGCCAAATATTTACCTACTATAAACCAAACTTGCAAAAACTACACAACAACTAAAAATACCTCTACTGTGAATAGCAAGTTAGTTGCGGCCACACAATCAACAGGTATACAGAGTGCAGTAACAGACACTCGCAATGGCCAACCAACCATACCAGTTGCCACCTGCAAGGCAACTCAACAACCTAAATGGGTAGCGTCTACAAATAAGCGGCCTGCTTCTGGCTCGCCGGAATATGTCAACATGAAACTTGAGGGAGAGGGTAAAAAGACTGCAGATGCAAAAGCTTTTGTTGACGATTATGGCGAATATGTGCAGGTCTCACTTAGCAACACCAAGATCTCAAGAAAACCAACTATAACAATCCCAAAGGTTACTGAAATCAGCCACAGTTGTGTTTTATATATATATATGACATAATTGGTGCTGGAAATTACTCTACGAAGACTAGAACTAACGATTCTATCAGAATTCAATGCGAGACTAGTGGTGCATACAAGAAATTGATAAAGGCATTATATGACAGCAATATGGAATGCCACACCTACCAACTAAAAGAAGAAAAGTCCTATAATATTGTTATTACAGGCCTCCACCACTCCACTTCAGGAACTTGCTGAGCCTGGACATGTTGTACGATTTATGAAAGGCATTGTGAACAAGGAAAATAAACTTGTGGACCTCTTCTTCGTATAATTTGAGCCAAAGGAAAATAACCAGGAGGTTTACCTTGTTGAGAGAATATGGCCTCAAAATATTAAAAAAGAAGTACCTCATAAGCATACGAAAAATTACTGCCGAAGAGCCTTTAAATGTGTGAAATGTGGCCAAGATCATCCATTGACGACCTGTACAAAGGCAGCAAAATCAACGCCGAAGTGCGCAAACTGTCACTTCAGCCACACCGCTAATTACAAAGGGTGTATCGTGTACAAAAGCTCCTCAATAAGAAGGTCCAAGAAGCTCTTTTAATAGAGCTAGAACAGTCTATTATGGGTTTGATGTAAATGAGAACGTTCCACTTAATAACAACAACAGTGAACTCATCCTGCCAAATACATTTGGAGGTGCGCCAGCAAGTCATGCTGCGGTTGCCAGAAATACATTGGGACAAACTCAGGACAAACAAGTATGGAATAAAGAATCTTAGTTTTATTTTTTTTTATTGGAATTGAATCAAATTTGGGGATTTTGTTTATTGCATTTGATCCCGATCGAGCAACTACATCATATAGCACCCGTAGAACTGATTTTTGCGCAATGAATAAAACATATTTGTGTTATTTTTATTATGAAAGTTTGAGGTCTTAGTATGTTTTTTTTTTTGTTTTTTTTTTTTTTTTTTTAAATTTATATCATTATCTTTATATATAATCTGTCCTGTTATGTGGACAATCAGTATATTGTATGGCGTTTTTACATTGGCAATTACAGTACATTAACTTGTGTCGAGTTGTTGAGGAGGGGTGAAAGTAGGTGAGGGGGTGAGTTGGTGAAGTGATGAGGGGTACACACAATTGACAGGGACGAGGACGAGCACAAACAAACACAACACAAACATATATAAATACAACACGGAACACCCAGCCCAAGCGCGGGATTCGAACCCGCGACTGCTGTTGATCTCCTGACGTCAAAGGTTTGAGCCTTAGACGCCAGCACCAACACCAGCGGTGAGGTCTTAGTAAGTGAAGAAACATTTTTAAATTATTGTTCTTCGGGCTGAGCTCATTTGAGTTAGAAGTCTAACAGACAACGTAGTTAAGAAGCAAGCACTTCTCACTATTTTTTCACAACAACAATGTGTAACAACAAGCACTCGAAAGTGAAAAAGCCGGACAGGGTATGATAGATCTGTATCGACGACTGTCAGTCTTCATCATCAGATACCACTTGGCTGGTACACTTATCACAGCATCCTACATAGTACTTGTACTTGCCTTGAAAAAAAGATTGATGTTCTTGTCAGCATGATGGGGAAGCTAACTCAACTGCTACTAAGCAGGTAACAAGTCAATGAGCCTTCCCAATGTCTGAATATGCACTAAAAAGATCAGCTGGGAATGTAGCAGGAGTCTCAAACAAAATCCTTGAACTAGAGACTTTTGCTGCAACTAATGACTTTGATATTTTGTTGATATCCGACACACATCAAAACAATGGATTGACTTTTAAAAAGCATGGCAACCTTGAGCTGCTGCAGGATTTGACTCCCTACTTACGGAACTTGGTTCGTTCTACATCATCTCTGTTGACAAAGGCATGTCCAAGAGGGAGAATACTTGTGGATCTGATCTATAACTTTGACTATAATGTTAATGCCATTGGCGAAGCAACCCAATTCCCGAATGACGTCAGAAGAACACCGTCTCAATAGACTATGTTGTCTATTGGGGGATCCGGCATGACCTTCTGAAGATCTCAGCCTCATTTTGAGATCTCGTCGTATCAAATTTGGATTATAATAGAGATTTGTGAGCAACCACAAATTATTAAATCCAAGAAGAAGCTGCTGCCGAGCCGGAGTTGTGTACCAAATCTTAGATCTACTCTTAATAAATAATCGACACCAATATCGAGCTCAACTCTGGCGAGGACATTGAAGATACCATTGAGCTGCTTACGAACAAGATTCACCATGCCCCACAGCTTGCGACTGAAGAGCATCAGCGTCTCCTCACTCGCTTTCTGACTTTCGCTCAAGACGGTTTGCTTTTTTTCAATCTCCCGTATTGCGCTATTTTTTTTGTTGTGCTTAATTTCGGTTTCAGTTTTAACGCAAACCTTTAAGTACAAATTAAACCAAAAGTTGAGCATACAAGTGTAGCAGTTCTAGTATTGTTTTTTTTTTTGCTGTATGTTGTTTCTGTTTTGGCTGCGTTTCTGCTTGTAAGCTTATGCTATTTTTAGACATTTTATCTTGCCTGTTTCATACTTTGTTATGTTGTTAATGCTCTCCACGTTTGCTTTAAGCACAATCTCTAACATAGCACCAAAAAACTAATTTCATCTTTTTTTCTTGCCTACCATAATGCAGAGGCCTTCAAACTAAACTCTCTAAACTTTACACCGATAGCCTATGTTTTGATTTTCACTTGATTAAAGCCCGATATCTTAGATTCTGCAATCTTTCTTAATAATTGTACTGCCTATAGATTCGATCGTCCCTCCCGCCATTGTGGTGGCGTATTGATTGCTGTTGATTCGGGCCTTCTGTCGGTACCAATTCTGCTTAATTTTCCTAAAGTAATTGAATTTATAAGTACTAAAGTGTCTCTTAAATGTTTTTCTATCAGTATCACTGCCTATTACATACTTACACATCTTAATGCTATTCAATCGATCGCGTCAATGCTTTCTGATACTGATCAATTGTTGGTTTTTGGTGATTTCCACATCTGTGATGTCACGTGGTCTCTTTTATCAACTCAGCCGGGTTGATACCTTCAAGGCAACACGAATTAGTTGACGACCTACTTGAATTGTCCTTATCTCAAGTTAATTTTGTAACAAACTCATTGAATCGCCAACTTAATTTCATATTTGCTTCTGACCCTTCCATTTCAGTGGTCTCAGTTTCACCCATCATTACACTGTGCATCTTCCTTCAATCAGACTGGTCATACTTGTGCACTTGTGCAGATATGGAAAGCGTGGTAGATCTCTTCTACAAAATTCTTTATTTTCTCTTTTCAAGGATTTGGTTCCGCTCAGTAGTCCTGTTAGGCATTGCCAATTTGCTTGCAGAGTTCTTTCTAGCCAATTATTCCTCTCTTAAGTATCGGTCCGATCAGATACACAGCTTACAGAGGTATAATAACATCCTACCTCCCCTAGTTACTGAAAGCTTATTGCTTAATGAACTTAAGTCTTTTAAGCCTAACTTTTTTCTTGCCCTGATGGTGTTATGAGGTGTATTCTCAGATCCTGCGTTGATGCGCTTTGTAAGCCGATTTTGATGCTTTTTGATCTATCTTTGAATTCTTCGTCTTTCCCATCTTTATGGAAGGAGTCGTTTAAGTCGGATGCCCAAAACTACAGAGTCATATCAAGGCTATCTGATATTCCTAGGCGTTTTGAAAAAATATTAATTTCACAGTTACAACATTTTTTTGGTTTTATAATTTCATCTGCTCAGCATGGGTTTACGAAGCGTAGGTGTACCACCACTAATTTACTAGAATTTTCGTCCTTTGTAATAAAAGGATTTTTAGAACAAAATGCAAACTGACGTCATTTACACTGACTTCAGCAAAGCATTTGACTCGGTAAGCCACTGTTTACTTATTCATATGTTGGATGTTGTTGGCTTCCCATTCCATCTACTTAAGTGGATTTCCGACTACCTTAATCTCAGAGCTCAGAAAGTTCATTTTAAAACTCTTAATCTAAGCCGCTTAGGGTTACATCAAGAGTACCGCAGGGTAGCCACCTTGGTGCCCTTTTCTTCACCTTATTTATCGACGATCTGCCTAAGGTTCTATCCCACTCTCATGTACTTGTGCCGACGACGTCACACTTTGTTTGTCCTTCAACGACTCTTCCTCACACTTTAGGCTGCAAGCTGACCTTGTTTCTTTTCAATCATGGTGTCATACCCTAAATTAAAATTCGACCTACACATTTCAATCACCTTTAATAAGGCTCTGAGTGTTCTGGGTTTTATCAAGCGATGGTCGAAGGAATTTGATGATCCTTATAAAACTAAACTACAGTATACTTCTCTGGTTCAAAATATTTTAGAGTTCGCATCGTGTGTTTTTATTGTTCACAATACAGAAAATACTAGGACCGCATTGAGTCTGTTGAACAGAAATTTTTACTTTTTGCTCTCCGTGGGTTAAATTGAGACCACAATGATTCCCTTTCTTCATATTCAAGTAAGCTCCTGTTAATAAATCTTCCATCTCTTGGAAATCGTAGAAATTTGCTTAATTATTATTATTATTATTATCTTTATTCCTAAGTATTTGTATCTGAGTCTGTATGCTTATATAAATAATGTCTAAAAGAAATTCAATATGGACGAATGTCATTCAGTTAGTACTCCACTTCCAAGTAACCTTAATTATGAAGCTTTGAATTCTGATAAAGAATATGATACTCTATCTGACTTAAGTACAGAACTTAGTATTTTGATATACAACTAGAAATAATAAAGAACTATGGCAGTGTCTTAAAAGAGTATTAAGATATTTAAATGTAACTGTGGATTTAAAGTTAACTCTTGCTAAAAAGGAAAATTTTAAGAGCACTGTTATATGATATGTTGATTCTGACTGGGCTGGAAGTGAGAGTTATAGAAAAAGTATTACTGGATATATGTTTAACATGTTCGATTTATGTTTAGTAACTTGGAGTACCAAGAGTTCAGTAGCAGATTCATCCATTGAAGCTGAATATACGGCATTATTTGTAGGAGCAGGCAAAGCTTTATTGTTGAAATCATTGATTACGAATATCAATACTGAATTCATTGAACCAATACAAATATTAGAAGATATTCAAAGTTGCATTAGTATAGCTAATAATCCGACATCTCTCAAACGATATATTCAGTATAATTTTTCAAGAGAACAAATTTAAAACAAACTAATTGTTGTCAAGTATATTTCCACTGTTCACCAATTGACTGATATGTTGAGGAAGCCGTTACCTGTTGCCAGATTTGTGAACGTAAGAGATGGACTGGGTCGTGCAGACTGAAGTCAAGTCAAAATTACTGAATATTGAATTTAATTTTAATACTTGAATTCATAACGAATATGAATTGCTTGAAAATTTGAAATGAAGTGAATATGTTATCATATAACTAACTGATGATCTGGTTGATGGTTTTTGCTGGGTTTTCCCTAATCCTAGAACTAGCTCTGTAAAATTAGTTATTTCTCAGTTATTTTCCCAGAAGACACAACTCGAGCAAAATGAAAAGAAGAAAGTACGCATGACCTTCATCTAAAATCAGGTTTATTCTCTAACTTTTGCTGTTGCCTTTTGCTGGCCGTAGTTGTAGTATTAACGTCGCCAAGGTTGCTCCTGTGTGAACATTGCTGCAGAAACTGCGCTGGTTTTGCAATATCTGCTCTGCTGTTTCAATGTCGTTGTTTTCGGTTGATTTTGCTTTGTAGCTTGTCTCTACCGATGTTTGTCGTCTCTGATCTTCCTTTCATTGCTGATGTTGTTTTATAAACCCTGTTTTTGTAGCTGTGTTGATCGGTTACTTATTATTATAATCATTGCGTTGCTTATCTACGATGTTGTTTCATCTGCTGCTGCTCTTGTTTCCTTGCTGTGGCCTTCGTAGTTGTCGTTGCCAGCTGTCGATGCTTTCGAAAAACTATTGTTCTTCTGAGACATGCTACTGCTATTTTTGCCTTAGCTTCGCTGCTGATGTTTTTTTTTCTGCTGCTGTTTACGTTGCGTATGTTGTCTTACATGGTTGCACATGGTTTATCTTAGAGCGCCGAGGCTGCGAATTATGCGCGTTGCTAAGACTGTGAGCAGGCGTACTAGCCAATACTTTTCGAGCGCACACATCAATGTATGCATCTGTAAGCTAGCCTACGGCCGAAGTGTGTAATACTCTGAAAGTCCCTCCCCCAAATGTACCTACCTCTCTAAATACGCATCTCCGAGCAATAATGCAAGTGTTACATGCGTATACCCAAATTAGGGTGTGTGTACGTGAGTATTTGCTTTGCCATGGGCTGATTTGCAAAAACGTAGTTTTGGTCTAATGGAAATTTCCTCTACGCACTATTGGCCAGAGTAAAAACAAAAACAACATATACAAAAAGTAAGAACGCTATAGTCCATATTCCGACTATAAGATACTCATACTCAGCATATATTCAATATTCGACACACTAAAAAGTATGAAAAAAAAATGTGGTTTTTGGGGGTAGTGTGTTTTCATACAAAATGTTTTTTACGATTTTGTCTACAATTATCATCCGATCTTAACATATACAAAACGAGTTTTAACTAAATGCGTCAAAATTTGTGGAAGATATAAGTTTTTGCGGTTTGCGGGGGCGGGTTCGCGGATTTGACGCCCCACAAGGGTAGTCTACATACCACATTGGGTCTCTCTAGCTCTTACAGTCTCCGGGATCTAGGTGTTCATACGGACGGACAGACGAACATGGCTAGATCGACTCGGCTGTTAATGCTGATCAAGAATATATATACTTTATGGGGTCTTAGAGGCTTTCTTCTGCCTGTTACATACATTTGTACGAATACAATATACTCGCTTACTCGACTAGAGTACGAGAATAAAAATTGTGGCCATTGTGCCGTTTCGCCAAGGTGTGGTTTGGGGCGATTTCGGATTTGGTGGAATTTTTCCACTCACCATTTTTCCACACAGTGGGTAAAATAAGCACTTGCAAAACAAATTGGCTAGATTAAAATTTTATCCTTCTTGTTTAATAATTTCTGTTGTAAATATCAATTTAATCAAGCTCTTCTGACTGTTGGCTACATCAAATTCTAGGCAAATTTTGGAATGCTCGAGTGCCATCAGTAAGGAAGTTTCGTATTCCGTGGTAGTGGACTTAGTCTCATCCATATTTAAATATCTCTATATGTAATGCTTTCCAATAAAATGCTTTTTTCAAAATGCTTGTGCTGCAACATTATAAAAATATTGCGCATCGCATTGAATGAAAAATAAAGCCTCCCAATCTTCGTTAAACAATTTTTCGCTCAGAGAATTTTAAGAAGTTGCGCAGCATTAACTCTCTTCGTAGATGTCTGAAATCAGAATGAAATGATTTGGTTTGGCTTCAGCTACCGAAACAGAACAGAAGCAGCTGAATGCGCATTGCCGAAACGAAGACCGTATTGTATACGTGTAGATCCCGGAGCTAAATGTATACACAGTATGTAGAAGTTTAAAGACAGCTACTCTAGATAGAACTTTAAAAGATATCCGGGGTAATATCTTTCTATTAGAAAACCGGCACTAACCAAAAATATACGCGTTCATTTAAAAGGTGATACATCTGCTAAAGCTTCTGCACAAACTCAACATAAATTTGGACGATGTTGACAATCCAGTTAATTACCCTGTCGAGTTACTTAACGATTGGGTGGGTGGTTGGTGTCGTTGCGGGGCCACTTGAATGTACTGTATATTGTAAGTCAACGTCCTGTTAAACTTAATCAGTCACTTGATCAAGCCCCACTCAATGCGTTTGCCAAAAAACATCTACTGTTTTCAAGCCCACATAGTACATCCATGTATTTATATTAAAATTTCGCGTGTCTTTACTGAACTATACAGACAACAGTTTCGCATCTTTAGAATAATGAGTAAGTTTTCCAATGCTTGTTTGAAAAAAGTTTTGCAATATTTTACACACCACTTCATAATGCGATGACGCGATCTATTAAAATGTAAACAAAAAGCCAATTCTATTTGTATGTGCATGGACGATACATTTCGACATACTGTGTAGGAATAGAGCAAGACGTTCGCTGCTTCTCGCGTACTATCCGTGCACAAAGCAGCTCTTAAGCTACAGTGCTTTTCAGAATGTGATAGCGCTAATAATGGCGACAAGCGGCAAATGTCCATCGATAAAAGTTTAAGGGAAAATGCTATCACGACGTCGAGCTCCCTCGAAAATCTTTCTCAATCCTAAATATTCTGTGCATTAAAAATATTGCAAATTTCTTCTCACGCAAAGTATCAATATGAAAATTTTACACAATAGACGGGCTAGTATCTAATGATAAATTTATATAAACAGCTCAGTGAGTCAGTGTGACAGTGAGTCACAAACCCTTGTAATCATTTCAATTATACTAATACTTATGTGAATCATATGTATTTACATTTATGCCAAATTTCTCACTCAATAATGACACTAATATTAATGAAGATTAAAATGAACACTTATTAGGATTGGGTACATCAAATGTTGCCGGAAGTAAATCACAATATCACAACATATGTATATATATATATTATTCATACATACATACATAATAACAAATTACATACCTTTGTACCGTTTTTTAACTCAGTTTCCGAGTAGCTACTTTGTAATAGGCATACAAATATCGCCGAAAGATAAAAAAACTTGATATTACACAAATTCATTTTGTTCTCTAATACAGAATATTCTATCTCAAATAAACCCTATTTTCATGCTGGAGGCAAATAAATGACTAAGTAGTTCGTAAATTCAGTTTTCGCTTTTGCCTTTACCTAATTTATATTTCAACTTTTATCTAATCTTATCTTAAGTGTTAAAAACACCAGCGCTGAGAGATTAATGATTAAAAGTGTGAGCGCTTTTAGAGAGCTTTTTATATTGTTCACAAAATTGTATATTAACTTTCTCATGAAGCTTGTAACACCTAGGAGGAATTTGGTAATTTTGGTCACTACTAGCCTTGTTGATGCCGTTTGTCATCCATTTTAAATGTGTCAAAGACTTCACTGGCGTTAATATAGAGTTAAAAATTAATTAAATTTTAACGTGCAACCATCTAGTTAGCTGATTTTGGGATATATATTCAAGACGATCAAGACGATTAGAAATCAATGAAGCAGAAAAACACCACAATACAATAACTACAAAATTTCGTCTATGAGTTACTCGTACTCCACATTTATTTCATATTTGCCACACACAATACAAAGTAATCAATACTGATTTTTTATACTCACGCTTTAGTAGAGTAAACTAGTATATCGTGGTCATGCAATTGTCTGTTTGTCCATATGAACACCTATCTCCCAAAACTTTTGACACATTTAGCTTAAACTCGATTTGTATATATGTATAAGCAGATTATTTACCGATTTCCCAAGCTTCATAGCGATCGGATAATAATTTTATACAAAATCGCTAAAAAAAAAAGCAGTTTTGCTTAAGAACCCCCGACCACATACACAAGAAGTACATGCACACATATGCAGACATGCCATATCAATGCTATGTGCGTGAGACAGAGAAACTTCATTCTTCGGCCTTCCCTATCTTTCTTTCACACACAGAGCGTGTAAACTCAATATTATACTCCTACTCGTAGAGAAAGTGAGTGCCTTGTATTCGTGCAGCTGCAAGTCTGTCTGTCAAATCGCCACCAAGAAGTACTTACTTTCGATACTTTCCAGTCGCTACTTACTATATGGTTCCTTGGAGGGTTACTGGTAATGCAGAACGGAACCATCAGTGGTTCGGCGAGTAAAGCAACGCGGAGCTACCGCAAAGAATTTAATTTTTAGATATTTGGTTTGTTTTTTTTTTCCATAAGTAGAAAAGAGAAAGTTATATTTTATATTGAGCCCTTCGCACCATGTTTTCTTATAGAAGAAATGGAGAAGCTGACAAAAACTGTCTTGTGCTCTTGAAACATCTGCATTCAAATTGAGAGCGCTGGAAATTACACAAACAAAACGAATATTAGTTCCGTTACTGGCTTTTTACTTATCCTTTGCTCAAACCCTTATCTGCATATTCTTAGTCTCTTTATGAGTTGGGCTCACTTTAATTTGTACAAGGGAAGGTATAGCAAGCACATCTTTTTCCATTAAAAAAGAAATAATAATATACATATATAAATAAACCATTACAAAGGTTATATATATATATAATATATATATATATATATATATATATATATATATATATATATATATATATATATATATATATATAAACCATTACAAAGGTTTGTTTATATAATTTTCCAAAATTTTTAAATGTCATGCCCTTTATAATTTCAGAAGGTGAAAGTAAATAAAAAAGAAAATTGAAAAAGCAATTTACAATGTATTTATTATATATGTCTACCATTCACAAAATTGTAATGTATATAATTTTGTCATGATGTTTGCATTGCGCAGACATTCCGACCAGATAAAGTATATATATTCTTGATCAGCATGACGAGGGAATTCGATATAGATATGTCCATCCGCCTGACCGTGTCTCAGTCCGTTTGTCTTAACCCCGACATCTCGGATATCTTACGAGCTACAGACCAGATGCTCCTTATATCTGCACGATGATTGAGTTAAAAAATCATCCGGAATGAATGGACAACCATGTTTGGACAACCATGTCATTTAGCTTGCATAGAACTAATTTTATCAGAAGAGAAAACAAGCAGTCAATTAGAAACAAAGCATTTTTTTCAAACAAATTAATGTTTCGAAAAAATTAAGTAAACTATCATGAATTTGAAAATTGTAAGCATATTGGACAATTTAACATGACCATGCATGTAATACGCCCTCATAGGCTCGAGAAAACCAACTTGTGCGAGTAGTAAATGAATGAATGAGCCTTAAATATCGTGCAAGCTAATTTACACCGTTATATATATTTACAATGTGAATTTTATCTAAGCTTTTGCAAGCCGAAGTTAACCTTCATTTCTTGTTAGGTTTTTTGTTGTAGCTAGTGTCTGGTAGGTAGTCAACGTCCTCTGACATCTCCATATTAAAGTCGACTGTGGCATATAATTAAATGTTATTTATTGTATATCATTTATTTCATATTTATCATTAAACTCTTTAAAGGCAACATTCATATTATTATTACAAATACATTTTTGTAAGTGATAAAAGCATTTATAACATTTATACGAACGCCATATTTAAGATTCCGACTAAAAGATGATCGAACTCATAATTTATTTTATATTGGACACGCTCTCAGAGGTAAGCAACACTTTTTTATTTACATTTTTTAGGATGCTCTCATACAAGTTTTTTGACAATTTTGTCTTCAATTATTATCACATCATAATGAAATTTGACAAATCGTTAGATAATGTGATTATATATAGTAACGTATTCCCATGCCCACACTCGCAAACTTTAATAAACAAATTTAATATTGAATTCAGAATCCAAGTATCGGATCCCGAATCCAACAATAACATAAACATTCATTATTGGTTGGCATAAACAAAAGCCAACTACGTCTTGAGCATAAACAAGCTTGGTCCGCGCTTATCAAATTGCTTTGTCCGATCTTAGTAGTTATAAACAAAAACCAACTACGCAGTCTGCTATCTTTTGAGCTACTTTTCTTTTTTATTAACACTATCAGTAGCGTCCGAAAAAATTATTAGGAGTTAATGGTTGTTCTTCATTTGAGTCTGAGGGAATATACAGAAGTGGTCTGCTATTTAACATAAATTTAATTTCACAAAAATCGTTTCCAATAAGTATTATTTAGGGTATCGGTCTTTTAATAAGTATAACATATATTTTTGGACTGACTGAATCATTCATTCCCATGCTCCTCCTATGTGTGGGTTAAACGTACATGCACATTTTGTTTTTGTCATAATCTGAGTAATGGCATCGTATGGCCAATTAGCTGCGACTAATCAAATAGCTTTAGTCGCTTTCTTAAAATTTGCCCCTGCCAAAAACAAATACCATTGAAGTTGTAATTGAAATCCTAAGTGAGGCAGACACCAACAACATTTAATCAAAATAACATGAGTAGAGCCGCGGAGTAGAGCCGACTACGAAAAAAAAATCCATTTTTCAGAAGATATTCGTAATCTTACAGGCACAAGGCACATATTGGGTGGTGATTTCAATTGCAGACAACAAGATTGGAGCTGTAGCCGTGCAAATTGCTAGGGGAACATCCTGCACGAAAAATTGACATCGAATGTATTTAATATAATCTTCCCAGCTAATCGCACATATATCCCGTCTAGCAATAGAGGTATCGGGTCTACGCTGGATATTTTTCTGTCAAACTGAGAGCAGATTCTTTCCCACACCATGTTTATGTTCAATGGGCCAACTGGGTGCGTTTTGCTCGCCATGTAAATCAAAATCTGTACACTATTCCACACCCTTCTATTGCGCACACAAATCATATTGATAATTTAATTTCAGAGTCTAACTGAGTTATCATTTAGGCAATGGAGCTCTGTAGAATAAAAGTCAAAGTAAAATTCAGCACTAAGCCATTCCCTATGAATATAAAATGTCTCAGACAATGTAGAAACAGTCATCGTAGATGCTGGCAGCGTGGCAGAATCGTAGATGACCTTGCTGCTACCAAATGGTTAAACCTCTTCATAAAACATGAAATCACCAAATTCCGAAAAAAAATCATTGAACAACCTTCTGTCTTCTTTTGAAAGAGGATCTTCTCCTTTTTGGAATATAACCAAAATAATCCAATATTTCACATCCACTTAACAATGCGATGCTCTTCAAATCAGCCATCATAACAACTAACTCATAAGAGGTTGTCAAACTTCCAATTTTATAAAAACGCCACTGGATTGGATAATCTATGCTTAAAGGCGCTCCATCGTAGTTTGCGCTCTCACACTTATTACCAACCTTTACCTCTGCTTGGGTTACTGCCAAATTAGTCCCAATTCAAAAGCCGCAGAATCCCCTTCTTCTTACAGACCTAAAAGTCTTTTATCATCAGTGAGAAAAATTTTAGAAAAGGTAATCAAAAACAAGCTAACTATCTTTGTGAATGGAAATGGTATTTTGCCTGACGAACAGTTCGGTTTTAAAAAGGAGCACAATTCACAATTCTTCAAAATTATTCAATATATTCAGAGCTTTTTAAGCGACAACACTTTCGCAGTACACATAAGCCTTGCACAAATACCAGGGTTCTACCATCGGTTTTTTGACATAATCTCAACTAATGTGTATAATATCTTTCTTACGCTGCAATTTTATTTCACTAAATGGCAAATTCAAGTAAATACAGACCCTTTTCTTCTCTAGAAAAAGATTGGGTTCTTGATTCTTGAATTGATTCTCTTATTGGAGGCTTATATCTATAACTCGTCAATATCAGAATTAACGAAAAGTATACGATTGGCTAAAAATTTATATTTTGCCAAAACAGTCAATGCCTATCAAAATGGGTTTTCTGTAGTTAAAACCCTACATGGTACTAGTTGACCCATGATTGGTAGAATTAGCTTTTCTTTTTATACCATGTACCTACAGTACAAGGGTATATCAAGTTTGTGAAATGTATGTAACAGTCATATATTCTTGATCAGCACGATAAGCCGGGTCTATTTATCTTGTGGATGACCACAAGCAAATGGTTAAAAGGAAAGGATGTACTGGAGTCTGTGTCCTATGATTGCAAAACTGACGGTTCCAAGTATGGGCCTACGGGAAAGTTTAAAAAAATTAAATGAAATACCAGAAATAAGAGATCTAGAAAAAATTCGATCGGATGCAAACACTCATCAAGAGAAAATACAGACGTATAATAAGCAAGTTACTGACGCAAAACGTCGGAAGCCACACGGTTATAAAGAAGACGATTTAGTTATGGTTACAAATTTGTTATACTCAGATAACAGTGTCGGAGAAATTGATACCTAAATTCAAAGGACCTTATAAAATACATACCATAAGCTAGGCTAAAGCAGAATGGAAATAAAGATATTCTGTAGCAGACGCCGACCGAAACGGATGTTTTTTGCTCTGGTTTATAAACACATACTCTTGTATGCTAAGCAAAAGCAAATCCCATCTGGTCAATAAATAAATGAAAATTTCAAAGCCAATTTCCCAACAAAAAGAGCAACTACCTCTTGCAAGGCTTACACCAAAAGCCTGAAACCAAAGGGCTAGGAGAGAGTTAGCAACAAATTAGGCCAGAATAGAAGCCGATCGAATAGATACCTCTCAAGATCATGCATCTAAAACTGTTGAGTACCGAAGATAGATCGGAACATAATTTCTAATAGTTCTAAGGGGGACAGAAAAAGTAATTTGGGTCATTAAAATCGGAGAGTCAATTTCACCATTAAAAAACTTATGTCTAAAGATAACATTAAGTATAATTCTGATGTTTTCAAGAAAAGGAAGGTTAAGTAGCAAAAGCCGACATGAATATGATGGGAGTGAGTTATTGGGCTTCTAATATAAAAAACGGAGAGCAAACAGTATAAATTTCTTTTGAACAGACTCAATGCGGTCCTGCTGATTCCTATGTTGTAGACACCAAACACACGATGCTTACTCCAAAATAGGTCAGACCAGAAAAGTACATATACAGTAATTTAGTTGTATAAGGATCATTGAATTCCTTCGACCATCGCTTAATAAAATCAAGAACACCCACAGCCTTATTGACGGTAATTGAAATGTGTGAATCGAATTTTAATTTAGGTTCTAAAAGAACACCCTGAGAACAGCGTCGATTCGATCAAGGTGCATATCGCTAAGAAGGTCATCTTGCAGCCTAAAGTGGGAGGAAGAGTTGTTGAAGGACAAGCAAACTTTAACGTCGTCAGCGCACATTAGTACTCTAGAATGAAAAAGTACCTGAGGCAGTTCGTTGATAAATAAGGTGAAGAGAAGCAGACCGAGGTGCCTATTGAGCTATACCCCTGATATAACCTGATGTAAGGGGGAACAGATAGTTTTGATATGCCTCTGTAGATTTGGGCATCAGTCTTGTTCTTCTTTTTATGGAGAGCAATAATAAACGACTCCTTCCAGAGAAAAGGAAAACACTAATAGTTCAAAGATAGATCCAAATCGGCTTATAAGCGGTATCTGAGAATACACCCCGGAACGCCATCAGGACCAGGAAAAAGTTAGGCCTAAAAGACTTAAGTAAATTAAGCAATAAGCTTTCAGAAGCTTTCAAAATATTTTTGGGTCCTGACAGATTTGAACCCTACAGCCATGCAAATATGCTTTATAGCAATCAGAATTAATGACAGTGAACCTTGAACGAGCAGTACTATAAAGCGATTAATCAGATAACCTTCCCGAGACTTTGAACTTCTTAAAAAGTCTAGATTTGAAATTTTTTAAATTAGACATTTGTGGAGGCTTATATGACTAACATGATTACTGAGCGGAACCAAATCCTTAAAAATGAAATAATGTATTTTGTAGAAGAAGGCTACCGGACTGTCCATATCTGTACAAGTGTTCAAGTATGAACAGACTGATTGAATGATGGCATAAGGCTGTCGAAATCAGCCCTTCTAAATGAATATGTTCTAGCTGACACTTGGAAAATGCAGATGCAACAGGAATATTAATATCCATAGTAACGTGTAATGATGGGTGAAACGGGTCTTCAGCAAGAAAGAGCGGACTGACTCTAGAGACCACTGGACAGAGGACCACTTGTTATCACAGATGTTGAAATCACCAAAAACCAAAAATTGACTAGAAAGCGTTGACGCGATCGATTGAATAGCATTCAGATGATCCAAATAAACAGAAATACCGGTACGTGGAGAAATGTAAGAGCCAGGGAAAAACACAGAAAAACATTTATGAGATACTTTAGTACTTATAAATTAAATTACGTTAGGAAAATTAAGCAGAATTGGTACCGACAGAAGGCCCGAATCAACAGCAATCAATACGCCACCACAATGGCGGGAGGGATGATCAAATCTATAGGCAGAATAATTATTAGAAAAGATTACAGAGTCTAAGATATCAGGCTTTAACCAAGTGAAAATCAAAAGATAGGCTATCGGTGTAAAGTCAGAGAGTTCCGATTGAAGGCCTCTAACATTTTGGTAGGCAAGAAAAAAAGATGAAGCTAGTTTTTTGGAGCTATGTTAGAGATTGTGTGGTCGCAGGGAGTCTAATCGGTATACGATTTTTTGTTCTAGCTTTATATTCCTTCACGACTTCAGGCCAGAAACTTTTTTGACAGATTGTGTCAAAACAGTCGTCCGGAACACCTATCTAACTAACATTAAACCTATCTTGAAGGAAGCGTAACATTAAACCTAAACTTGTCTATCATCATCTTCGAACTATGTAAACTAGTTTTGGCCTGAACATAGACGGAAACATCTTCTGATGAAGAATCTACGACTAGTCTAGAAATAAACACCATCTTCGGCTTTGGAATACGGATAAGAGGTCTAGGCAGGGCAGCCACAGCAGTGGGTATGATGCTGTCGGAAAAAGTCAACGATACTGAGGGCGCGACACTGTAAAGTTCGACAGGGGGGGTAATTTCGACCTTTGCGCAGACGAGGAACCTTCAATTTTCGTGTCATCCACCCTCTCCAGAATGGCCGGAGAGCCCTTCCCTATTAAAGCGTACGTATTAGGCAGCCGCTTTACGGGCTGGTGACTGTAACTATCGAGCGGACTAGGAGTACCAAAGATAGAAAATTGAGTAGTTCGCTCGAGTTTATATATATCATAAGCAGTCAAAGCATGTGTATTTGAATTATGTTTACGTAGCTACCAAGTTTCGGTGTTTGTATTATGTTGATGTAGAAAGTAAGTGTTGGTGATCTATGTATTTGAAATATATTGGGGACTACAAGCGTTACAAAGATGAGCTGCTTCCACATATTCTAATGATATCAAGAGAAACGTATTTGGAATTTGAAATTACTCAGACTCTGTGATGGCAGCAGCAGCTCTATTGAAAATTGAGCTCTCTCAAGGCATAAAATGTCTCATGCCATTAACATTTATGTCTTTGCGTCATTAGAAAGCCTTCAAGGTTTTTTTCCAAGATATGCACTTGAGTTATGTAACAAAACTCCAATTTTTAGTGCAGCCAACTACAACGATTATAAAAATCATCCACGTCTAGATATTTATCAATAGCTTAGCAAATCTTGGATGTCAAGGCACCCAACGAAAATTATTCGTGTTTTGGTTTAAATGACAGCATGTTAAATGTGCTTGGAAAGTTATCCAGTTTTGTTATGTTTGGGAATAAACGAGCTGATTTTGAACTTTTAGTGTTGGCTGATGAGTCAATGAGGTATGAGGCAATACTAGGTAGAGATTTCATAAAAATGAAACTTGGCAATTTTAAAACTGTAGGTAATGTTATGGAAACAAATGAGTGTGCAACAGCCGATCGGTTAACAAATGACAAATGAGCGTTTAGAAGATGATGGTTCAGCAAATGTGTGTTTAGCATGTGTGTTTAGATGGCAGCAAAAAAAGTGTCTTATATATGGGTACAGAACAGGCAATCGTTTAGTATCAAACTCGAACAACCACTTAACTACAGCCGAACGTTCAACATGCACAAGCTTGAAGAACGCCTGTAACAACAACCGGAGTAGTATCCAAGAAGGTCAAATTGTAGACCAAAGGACGAGTTTTGACGAGTTACTAATTGAATATCCATGAGTGAAGAACACAAATAAACTAAGACATTTTTGAGACATTTTATGTGAAAGCAGAACGACCAGTACTACCTGAGACATATTGGGAAATGAAGTTAAATTTGGATGCTGAGAAACCATTCCATTGGTCGTCCAGACGGTCAGCATATAAAAAGAAGATACCATTACAGAACGTCGAATATTATAGACGAATATATATATTCGGAGAACTAACAACACACAGTTAATTATCGAACGCTTAATAAAGGAACATCAAAAGACAAGGCATTGCCAATTTGTTTGCAGAGTTCTTTCGAACCTCTTATTCCTCTCTTAAGCATCTCATTCCTCTCTTAATTATCGGTGCGATCAGATGTACCCTTATGGCTTACACAGGTGTAATAACAACTCATCTCCCCTAGTTACTATGAGCTTATTGCTTAATGAACATAAGTCTATTAGGCCTAACTTTTTTCTGGTCCTGATGGCGTTCCGGGGTGTATTCTCAGATTCCGCTTATAAGCCGATTTGGATGCTTTTTGATCTATTTTTGAATTCTTTTTGTTTTCCTTCTCTCTGGAAGGGGTCGTTTATTATTGCTCTCCTTAAGAGGGGAACAAGATTGATGACCAAAACTACAGAGGCATATCAAAACTATCTGTTATTCCCATGCTTTGTGAAAAAATATTAACTTCACAGTTACAACATTCTTGTGGTGCTATATTATTATCTGCTCAGCATGGTCGTATGAAGCGTAGGTCGACCACCACTAATTAACTAGAATTTTCTTCATTCAAGGATTTTTCCTTTTTTTCATACAAGGATTTAAGAATAAAGTGCAAACTGACGTCATTTTCACTGACTTCAGCAAATCATTTTGACTCCCTAAACCACTGTTTACTTATTCATAAGTTGGATGTTTTTGGCTTCCCATCCCATCCTTTTAAGTGGATCTCCGACCACCATAATCTCAGAACTCGAAAGTTCTTTTAATAACTCTCTCTCTATTCAACTTTACATCAGGTTGCATCAGGGGTATCGCAGGGTAGCCACCTCGGTCCGCTTCTCTTTACCTTATTTATCAACGAACTGCCTCTCAGGTACTATTTCATTCTCGAGTACTGACCGCTGCCGATGTTAAAGTTTGCTTGTCCTTCAACAACTCTTCCTCCCTCTTTAGGCTGTAAGATGACCTTGATTATTTCCAATCGTGGGTCAACTTACTAAATCTCAATTGTTCCAAGTGCAAAGTTATGCCGATTTGTCGTAGCACATCTCTTCAGACTTCGTACCTTCTTAAAGATATGCACCTTGATCGAATCGACGCTGTTCTTAGGGTGTTCCTTTAAACCCTAAATTGAAATTCGATTTGCACATTGCAATTACCGTCAATAATACTTTGGGTGTTCTTGATTTTATTAAGCGATGGTCGAAGGAATTCGATGATCCTTATACAATTAATTACTGTATACTTTTCTGGTCTGACCTATTTTGGAGTACGCACCGTCTGTTTGGTGTCCACAATACAGGAATCAGCAGGACCGTATTGAGTCTGTTCAAAAGAAATTTATACTGTTTGCTCTCCGTTTTTTGTATTAGAAGCCCAATAACTCACTCCCATCATATTCATGTCGGCTTTTGCTACTTAACCTTCCTTTTCTTCAAAACATCAGAATTATACTTAATGTTACCTTTATAAATAAGTTTATAAATGGTTAAATTGACTCTCCGATTTTAATGACCCAAATTAGTTGTTCTGTCCTTCTTAGAACTAATAGAAATTACGTTCCAATCTATGTTCGGTATTGTAATTTAAATTATCTCCTGCATAAAGCATTTCGTGTCCTATGTTCTAACTATAATAATCTCTTTAACTTCATCTCTATTAATAACTCCCTTAACTCAAATAAACATCTATACTAACGCATCTAGCTGGTAGATAATGTAAACTTTGTATGGCTTGTAGTCTTTTTCCTTTTGTTGACAAAGAACGAGCGAGTCCTCGTTTTTTCCGTCTTCGCCCCTCGGCCGGTTCGGCCGGAGGTGGGAGCTTCTAGCCTGGTATATATATTTATATATATATATATATATAGTTTTTAAACGCTGCCTTTTCTAGTTATGAGGAAAACTGCACAATTATTGACAATAGACATGAGTACCTTTGAGGAGAATTTGTTAATTTGTCAAAATTAAGACAGAAAAAGGACACAAACATTATGAGATAAGAAAGAAAGAACGATAAAATTATGGATCCACTTGAAAGTGCTGCGCATTGTACGCCAACGTCCCGATAAAAAAAAAAAATATATATATATATATATATATATATATATTTATATATATATATATATAGTTTTTAAACGCTGCCTTTTCTAGTTATGAGGAAAACTGCACAATTATTGACAATGGACATGAGTACCTTTGAGGAGAATTTGTTAATTTGTCAAAATAAAGACAGAAAAAGGACACAAACATTATGAGATAAGAAAGAAAGAAAGATAAAATTATGGAGAAACTCTTATATTTTGTGTCCCAGAAGAAATGGAGAGTCATGTGCTTTATAAATATTATGACGATCTAGGTCATGTTCATATAGAGAAAATGTTAGATATGATAATAAAAAGATATTGGTTCCCTAATATCAGGGCCAAAGGCAAACGACACGTACAGAATTGTCTAGTCAATAGCCAATACACCATTCATACAAGTTAAATTCTTGTATATTATTCTATACAAAAAATTAAAACTTTATTATTCCAATTGGACTCGTTCTGATGGTTACAATTTTAAGACAGCTTAAACTAAGCTAATAAGTACCCTAAGAAAGCTATGTAAGTTGGCGGCGACGTTGGCAGAGGCAGCAGCGTCAACAGTGGCTGTTGTAGCGACATTTCTGGAGCACCTGACTTGTTGCCCAATGTTCCTAGAATTTGGCTTTCGGGTTGCGCATGCGGGAAGTTATCCATACGCTGAGTTGAGCAGTATTGGGGCTACTACAACTGACTGCCGGATGTTGTTGCAATTGCAGTTTTGGCAAATCAGAATATTTTCGATCTTAACTTACACTTAGACTAAGCACTGGTACATACAGACATTTATTATACATGCCATAGCTAATCTAAAGAAGAATGGAAATAAAGGCATTCTTTAGCAAACGCCGAACGAAATGGTTTACTGTGGTTTATACATACAAACTGAAACAGGTGACAAGTTAATAAAACTAAGTAACAAAATTGCTTATTTTAGTAACAGTAACCAAACCTTCCTTTTCTTATATACTCACGCGCTTTCGCTCAAGACGGCTGTTATTTTTTCGCATACCGTATTGTGTTAATTTTTGTTCGTTTATCAACGTAAAAATTAAAATTTTAAGTTGTGTCTGAGTCTTTTTAGTGTGCCTAACTTCCGTTTTCGGTTCGAGTAAAAATCCTTGAGCTTTATTACATCTAAATTAGGAATGATTAAATTGAAATTAGACTCAAAAGCAAAATTCCGTTAAATTTTTGTAATGGTTATTTTCTTGCTTGCTTATATTCATAATTCAAAATTGTATACCTTTAAGCTATTCATATAAATTCAAACATATGTATAGGTAATGAATAGGTATATTTATTGACATTCAGGAAGGGTAAAGCTTTAAATCAGTTATGGCGTTCTCGACTAATGATAAAAACTGTAAGCTCACCTCTGAAAGTAAGCATTAAAACATACTAGATTTTTAAAAATTCTTAAAAAAAAAGTCTTACCATAGAAAAAAATGGTTTAGGGGTTTCATAATCTGGGACACCAAATCTACCAAAAAATAGATTTGGTAACTGATGCTTTGTTGATGTTACCAAGTGTAATCGATATATATTGGATGATAGAGTTGCCTAACGAACGCATAGAACACAATTAAATGTTAATTGTCAATTAAATTAATATTTTTACTAAAATAATTTACAAACAAATTTTTCAAAAGCGCGTTAAATTTCAAGTCAACTTCAAAACAGCACCTGTTTCTTCTGCCTCAAAGCTCCTGGACCAAATAGGCAAAAACCGAGCCCTGCAGCCGAAACATTTTTGTTCTGTCCGGAGTCGCTGCTGGTACTTTCCGAAAATAAGTCCGGGTTATGAAAATCGGTTGCTTCAAAATCGTCTTTCACGGTCTCGTCAGTGTTCATATTAATAGATCAAATTATACGCTTGTTATCTGCCTCTAGAATGACGCTCGCCTGACGGCATGTCCACACCGAACACGCAGGCACTTGGAACTCCATCACCATGAATCTTGCAATTCTTGGTATCCATGGTTCACCAAAACCCCCATCTGCCTTCGTAAAGCCTGTCGCGATGTTTGGATGTTTCTATATAAACGCGATCATCATCGCTTTCATCCAAATTGAAAAATAACCAAAAAACATTTATTTACATTTACAAAATGGTATATTAATTTTGTCTGGAAGTTTGCAACGCATACAAGGAAACGTTTAAGACTAAATCAAACCAAACACGGTTTGTATCACGTCCACGTTCAGTGGCCCGTTCTAATTAAGATCGGAGAACTATATCATATAGCTACTATATAACCGATTATTCCGGAATGACTGTGTTCATAAGCAGAACATATCTGTTTTTCATCCAAATTAAAACAAATTACAATAAATTGTGTCCACTCCATCCAGATTTGATATAGATCGATATTTACAACGTAAATGGTATATAAGCTTTCCTTTCTTATTTTATATAGATCTACTTACATTCTATTCAGCTTTTTACACATTCATGAAGAAGAGCGCTGACATTTAGCATTAAATTTTAATTAATGACTGCGGAAAAAATATGCATATCAATTTTAAACAGTTTTTCTTCGATTATTGCAATTTAATATTGATTGCTACACGATTTCACAACTCCGAAAAATTTAATCTAAAACAGCAAGTAAGTTGCCAAACTTGAATTCGGCTTTCTGAAGCTTATATACCATTCACATTTTAAATATTTTACCGATCTACATCCAATCTACAGAGGATACAAACCGAATTTGGTTTGATTTGGATGAAAAACAGAAAAGTTATGCTACTAAGTGCTCATTCGGTTACCATCGGTTATATGGGAGCTATATGACTAGCATTTCTTTACAAAGAGGCACGAGATTACAACGTTGGCGCAACTGATGCTACTGGTGGTGAATTACGAGTTCAAAATATCAAAATATCATGAAATAGGCAGCATCGATGCAAAGCCAGGTGAGGCCGTATCAATAACCCCATAATTTTTAAACAGGCACAACAACCAGCTTCGCTTACAAATGCCCTTCTCAACGGAGCCATCCATGGCGCCATGACCAACGTAGGCCCAAGCATGCTAGCTCCGTTGCCCAACCATATCAGCAAACAGATGATGTCCGACGCAGCGCCACCTGTAGATGTGCGGCGCCTGCCAAAACTGTGCGCAAATTGGGCATTTTATAAGGGAATATCGCAACACGCAAGTCCTGAACCGCTGGGATTGTGGTCGCCGAGGAATCCGGATGGTAGACTCATGTCGAAGACAAGCCTCGGGAAACGAATCGCGTGCCCGCCTGCCATCGGAAGCACTGGAAATGCGCAATCCACTCCCCAACTATAGAATCACTGCTGTCCTTTGAAAACGGCCGAATCGTGGCACGAGTAACGAATGAGGATACCGTCGATACCGGAGAAACCTGCGGCTTTGTGAACGAAGTAGTTGCGCAACAATTAGTCACCCAGAATAGACCGACACACCGTAGCCACCAGTATTAGCCTTGCCGATGGGTCCCGTCGAGACATTTCTCAGGCATTGATTGTGAAGATCTGCCTGGTAGCACTGTCCGTGAGCATGTCATTACTGATTATGCCCTCTATCATCAATGACATCATACGAGGGATAGATTTCATGTGTAAAATTACCGTTTACATTTTATGTGGCCCAGCTTGATTGAGACTTGATGCCACTGTCGGAGATAAGCCCACCGCCGCCAGTATCAGAACCCAAAACCATGCCAACATCAACGAAGGCAACAAGGCTTCAGACACCACAGCCACATGTACAGCAGTGGTTGGTTGGTTTTCTACAACTAAACGACACATTAGAAAACCCAATGTATACGGATTCAAAAGATGCTGAAACGTCTGTGCGTAGAGCCCGAGAAATACTCCGAGTTCGTGCGCAAGAACGATAAGCTTTACCGCCGACTCGGACAGTGTTATATACCATGCGTTTGAAAGGAACATCGACAGCGAGTGCGAAAGAATGCCATGATCAACAAGCAGCTCTCGGTCTATGGAAAACTTTCCATCGTTTGCTCAGAGGTAGTACTGGCCTACACTGTTTAGAGATGTACTCAAGTACGTTCGCAGATGTATCCTCTGTTCGAGATAGTGCGTGCTATATATATTGCCTGTTACAATTGCAGTTCTTTGCAATTCAGTATTGTAAGTGAGAGAGAGACAGATCACTCTCTTGTTTATTTTGAAACCGTACGATGCACGTATCGCCCTCTCTACCTCACACATAGCGCAAGCAAACTCAATGCTCTGTGACAAGTCGTTCCTATGGTATCCGGATAAAATGAAGTCATCAAACTTTAAATCAAAATTAGATAATTCGAATAAAAAACAAAAAGGTTTTGCGTACTAAATGTTCATTCTCAACCGGTAGGATACATGGGAGCTATATGATATACATAGTTGCACGCTCTTGACGATTTCTATAAATGAACAGCTTACATCTATTATGGTGAAGATAACGAATCTTTTAAAGTGAGATAGTAGTTCGCATAGAAATCTGCAGACGTACATGGCTATATCGACTCGGCTTGTCATGCTGTTTATGTGTTGCAAATATCTGGACAAAATTATCATAACCTCAGCAACTTTATAAAAAAACAAAGAAACCCTTCAATTGCAGGCATATTCAAAACCAAGACATTGGGACTACTTCAAATTTAAATTTTTATGTTTGCGCTTGTTGTGGGTGAATAATTCCTGACCAATATGGTTAGAATATCTGCGATGGTCGAGTATTCAATACAAATGATGTCGCGATAGTGTATCAATTTTTAATTTGTCTCCGAGTTTTGTTTTATTGTGCTTATTTTCGGTTTCGGTTTAAATGCAAAAATTGTATGCACTTAAAAAAACTGCATTAATTTATTTTATTGTGCAAAGAGCCATAAGCATAAGCATACATTGTCATCAATTGTATATTTCCTTCTATTCCAATCGTATTCTGGCAACTGGAGGAAACGCGAGACCCAGGTTAGAAGCTATAACCTCCCACCAAATAGGCTGAGGGGCGCAACCGCATAACGTGCGACACAAGTCGCAAGAGACACGACTTGAGCTGGCCGTTGTAGGGAGCGCAGGGAACAAGATGTGCGGTATAGGAGCTTATGTATAAAAAAAATTAAAGTATAAAAGGTGAAGTTTATAACGTCAAGAAATCTTATACCCGTATAACGTGTTATTACTCACAGTAAACTCTCCTAAATGGCTAAGTGCTGAAATTTGCTAGTGTGGGCGACTTAGTGGGCCAGTGTTGTCTCATTGCTCGATCATATTGGCTAATTGGCTAGTTAGCGGACAGTAAGCCTCATGTTGGCTATCTGTCCGTAGCAGAGCTTGCGAACCCTTCTTACTTACCGATGCTTTTGGCTATTTGGCCAGTTAGCGGACCGTGAGCCTCTCGTTGGCTATCTGCCCGTCTTAGAGTCTGCGAGTCTCTCACTGGTAATTTGATGTTCCCGTTACTAAGGTCTCTCTACAAGATATTGCTAGTAGTGCTAGAACCACTACCATACCTAGATACTATTCCTTCTAACACCCAAACAGTCCCGGCAATTTTAAAAATTTCTCTAAAGTGGCCCTGGTTGGACTGAGATGTGCCCCGGATAAAGAACTTTACAGTATGTAACAGGCAAAAGTAAGTGTCTCTGACCCCAATAAGTACATATATTGTAGCGATAACTCCCAATAGCTATTAGGGTAATCAATAGTCGTTGGGATGCGATGGCTACTTGCGGTATTGATATGCACAACGATCTTAGCTAGTACCGAGGGACACGATAGTTTCGAGCCTACAAGAATCGCACGCGATATTTGCACAAATTTTCGATGCAGCGAAACTTTAATAATAAAACACCATATAACCTAATAATATCCGCTTACCAACTGTGTAGTGTAATTTATAATAAAGGCAATAAGTACTTCTTAGTTAAACTAAAATTGGTGTCTGAGTGTGCGCGTGTCGTTTCCACAACGCCGAAGTATAATCGTCAAAACAAACATCAACAGTTGCCAGGTAAACTGCCTTAGAATGGCATATCTGCTATAGACCGCGATGTGCTAACTAAAGCGATCGCAAACGCGCTAAAACCAATATCGCAGAAATTGGAGCAGCAGCAGCTTCCCATATCAGCGTTGACGCTTCTACAATGGAGCTTTGCTATTACATGTGGGAATCAGCAGAACAAGCCACCAGCATATCAGGTTGGCGTCCCAGGAAGACGGGCACTTGCAGCGCACCTAGTGCCCAATCCCCAAAGAGCGCCCAAGCACGGAGATGGACCAGTGTCTTTCTCATGAACCACTGAGCCGTGGACAATCAGAACAGGTTCTCATTGAGCATAAGTCGGAGTCAGAGATGGCCCCAGGAGTTAACAGTCCTACTCAAAGCAACGATAGCCAAGACACCCTGTCGGCACGTTCGGCACCTGATACGTACTTGTCTTTTGCTCTTGCACGCCCATCGCAATTGACATATTCTTTAAACACCGAAGACGCCCGCCAAGCAACCCACAGCTACATGGGCCAGAGGATAGACTTCAGAGACCCGGAGCCGGCTCTTACTTTCGACGACACCAAGCCCTGGGATGAGGCTGTTGGAGGACATGGCATTCGAATGTCAATGGTCGAAGCGAACGAAACTGCGCAAGTTGTACCTGAGCTTGCGTGGTCGCGATCAGCGTTGCTATTCTGCGCTGACAGCCACGACCAAATTTGACTATAGCGCCGTCATCAATGCGATGGGCGACCAGTTTGCTCCAAATGAACACCGGCTATATATGGCATTTAACAGTCGTAAGTAACGTTCCAAAAAGACGCTCGAGGACTTTGCTATGAAGCTGGAACAGATAGACCAAGGCGCGTTGAACGGACTGTCTCCAGATCGATACAACAGCATCGTTCAACGTTTTATGGATGACATAAAGGAGACGAGTCATATGGCAATCCTCGTGTCTGGAAGGCCTCGAACCCTTCGCGATGCCCTCGACCTGGCCTGTCAGTTGGAGTCCTTGCATCGCCACGCCTTTACCAGACCAAGATGACCTAGCGCACGCGCTATTGCAGCCAATAATAGCCAACGGACTTTGCGAGTATACCTTAGCAGAGGCGGACACAGACGACCAGCCAGGCTAATTATCCTCTCACCCTGCGACGTAGCCCGCGAAGCCAAACGCCAAATTGTCCGTAGTGAATGTTTTCTTGACACCTCCAGCCTCTTGACGTCCGATTGCCGAGACTGTCGACGAGACACAGTTCCCTTGCCCACATGGATCGCCCTGAACCACGGAGATGCTATCTGCACCTACCGATGATCCCGGCGAATGCATATTGGCCGCCACCTCTTTGCCTAATAGCAACGCTTTCTTAGCGGAACACATACTGGCCCGGCTTTCTGATGACAGAATACTTGAACAAGGGTCACAGTACCCGTCGCCGGTAAACAGTGCCCAACGTGGGACTCCCGCTCCTCCTACCCAGGTGATGTATTCATAGAACACCAAGAATGCCAAAGGTTTAAGCTGCTCTTTGTTAGTACATCGCAGGCCCTTCCAATTCCTGGTCAATACTGTCGGAACTGTGTCCCTTCTAAATCGTACTATCCAGTTGCATGCGCCCGAAGCCAAGGCAACGCATTTGGTATACTCCACTGCGCCCATAATCATACCGGCGCCTAGCGACACTCACATGCGAGTTGATAAGCAGCGCCGTCAGTACAGGGTCTTACACTTTTGGAACGGAAATGTTATTCGTCACTACCTGTAGATGTGGTGCTGGGCAGCACTCTCGTTGACGCCACCAGCGAAGTGGCCACTATTCGGCTTTTAAATCTCAGTGCAAAAGAGCTAACGCTTCCGGCATTTACGACACTGGTTAAGCTGGAGCCAGTGGATGGAGCTCAATCTGCTCTCAAATCCGACTGCGGAGTCGCCCCATCATCTATGAGGACCAGCAACTGCCTCCATGTCTAACGACGACGGTGCAGACCCGCCTGCGGCAGTTGTTGGACAGCTACCAACACATATACGCCAAACATAATGTAGATACAGGGCGCACCAGTGTGACCCAACATTTGCACGCCCCATCTGTTTTCCCGCTTTTAGTGAGCTTTTTCTTCATCAGCAGCATCGGCCGGCACAAATACAACCTAAATATATCCGATCGACCAACTGTGTAGTGTAATTTATAATAAAAGCAATAACTACTGCTCAATTCCAAAACAATATTTTTGATCAGCATAAACACGCGATTCCATCTAGCCGTGGCCGTATGTTCGTCTGTATGAATACCTAGCTCTCGGATACTATAAGAGCTGAAGTCACCTAACTTGGTATGAATATTCCCTTAATGTACATGCAAATCAAGTTTGCTTAAAAATTTTGCCACGCCCTCTGCCGCCTTCTCAAATCAAAATAAACATTATATCTACTACTATTTTTCACATTTTTTGAAACTCAGTTTATATATGTATCAGCACATAGCCCATAGATTTTATTACGATCGGATAATTTTAGGAAAAAACGTACAAAAAATATTTTGTATGAGAGCACACCACCCCAGAAAAAAACAATTTTGCATACTTTTGAGTATGTCGAATATTAAATAAATACTGAGTACTAGTATGTTATAGTCGGAATATCGACTATAGCGTTCTTACTTGTTATACTCGTACTCTATATAGAGTAAAAGAGTATATTGTTTTCGTGCAAATGTATGTAACAGTCAAAAGGCCGCGTTTACGACCCTATAAAGTATGTAGCTTCTTGATCAGCAACAACAGCAGAGTCGATCTAGCCGTGTATACTCGTTTACTCTACTAGAGTACGAGTATAAACATTTTTTATGATTTCCTACTCTTGAGTGTTTCTAATATTAAATAAGTGTCGTGTACGTGTATCTTATAGCGTTTTTACTTGTACTTAGCATGCAAATATATTAACGGAATATATATAAGTTAACAGAAGTTAACGCAATTTCAATGTGACTTGATATTACACAAGCCACAGACGCAGACATTGCCCTGGGCTTTATGTCTTGCACAACGGGAGAGCACGAGGCGCAAGCTAAGATTTCTAGCGAACGTTGTTAGTCGAATTCAATAGCTTAAGTAATTTTCATTGGTACTCTCTACCTTTAGTCTTATCGCAGTTGTTGATTGCGGCGTACTTGTACAGCACATACGGGCGTTTTCGGCTCACTCACTGCGTCCAAACGATCACGTGTTTTATCTGCTCAACACATATTCATATACTCAACTCACTCACTTCGTTCGAACGACCAGGTAGTTTCATAAAGTCTTTTGAATAAAGCAACATTATATTAATTCTTATTTTGACAAAGTAAATGTTAATAGATGGATAATTAAAAACAATTCTACTAATGTTTGCGCATGCACACAACATGGTTGTTTTTGGCTTGTAGTATCGGCCACTGAAGATCAAGGGCTATATATCTGTATACAAAAACCAATGTATCGATAGACAAAATTGTCAGTGATCTGTACAAATGGGTAAGCGTATATATTGTATAAATGTTTATGGGTATGTATGAACATATAAATGTATAACTGTATAAATGTATAACTGTATATATATTTAGGTCCTGTTACATGGTCATGGCCATAGTCAGCAGATGAGGAGGCTATTAAAAAAACAAACCAATTTTGTGTATTAGTTCATTCTATATCGGTCGCTAATATGGGACTATATGACGATCTTGACGATATTTACATATGAGCATCTTAAGGCAGAAAGAAGTCAGAGACACTAGTTCGCTGATATGGCTAGATCGACTTGTTTTGTCGTGCTGATCGATTGCCGTACAATGCGCTGTACATTCAAGTGGACCAACGATAACTAGCCGCGGGGCTCGTTACGCGCGAAGCCCCTCTGGCTAGAAGCTACTACCCCCACCCAACCGTCCGACAGGCGCAGCCACATAACGAGCGACACGAATAACGAAGACGGAAAAAAAACGCGGACATTACGTTATCTACCGGCTAGATGCGTTAGTATCGATGTTTTGTTTGAGTTAAGGGAGTTATTAATAGAGATAAACGTAAAGAGATAATTATAATTACAACAAAGAGCACGAAAATGTTCAAGAAGGAGATAGTTTAAATTATCGTGCTGAAGATAGATAGAAACATAATTTCTAGAAGCTCTACGAGGAACACAAAAACTAATTTGGCTAATTAAAGACGGTGAGTCAATATCACCATTAATCAGCTTATTTATAAACATAATATTAAGCATTATTCTACGATTTTCAAAAGATGGATTGTTTATTGGCAGGAGCCTACTTGAATATGAAAGGAGGGGGTTATTGGGGTCCCAATTCAACCCCCGGATAGCAAACAGTAAAAATTTCTTTTGAACAGACTCAATGCGGTAGTGGTGATTTCTGTATTGTGGACACCAAACCCACGATGCGTACTCTAAGAGAAGTAGTTTATATATATAACGATCATCACATTCCTTCGATCATGGCTTGATAAAACCCAGAACACCCACCGCCTTATTGTCGGTAATTGAAATGTGTAAGTCGAATTTTAATTTAGGGTCTAAAAGAACAAACAAGTCATCAACTGAGTCGATCCGATCAAGGGGCATATCGTTAAGAAGGTACGATGTCTGAAGCGGTATGCTAAGACAAAACAACATAACTTTGCATTTAGAAAGTTGATATTTAATAAGTTGAAGTGACACCACAATCATCTTGCAGCCTGAAGTGGGACTCTTCTTAAAGGTCAAGCAAAGTTTAACGTCGTCGGCGAACATAAGTCCACGAGAGTGGTGTAGAGCCTGAGGCAAAAGCAGGGGGCATAGGTGGCTACCCTGTGGCACCTCTGATGTAACCTTAAGAGGGTTAGAGTGAGAGTCTATAAAAAGAAACTTCTGAGATTAAGATAGTCGGAAATTCACTTGAGAAGAAGGTGTGGGAAGCGAAGGAGATCCAATTTATGATTTACCAAGTCAAATGCTTTGCTGAAGTCAGTGTAAATGACGTCAGTGTGCATTTTATTTTTAAATAATTGTATTACAAAAGAAGAAAATTCTAGTTAATAAGTGCTGGTGACATCAGTTTGCATCTTATTCTTAAATCTTTGTATTACAAAAGAAAACTAATAAAGTAGTGGTGGTAGACCTACGCTTCCCAAACCCATGTTCAGCAGAATATAAAAACTTATAAAATGCAAAATAGGAATACCCAGTATAATGATGGGTGAAACGGGTCTTCAGGAAGAAAAAGCGGACTGACTCTAGAGACCACTTAAATGGAAGGAACCAAAGAAAATATCAAAACAATTGAAAACGATTGAATAGCATTAGGATAATCCAACTAAACAAAAATATCAGATCGTCTAGGAATGTAGGAGGCAGTGATAAAGACAGAAAAACATTTAAGAGAGACTTTAGTACTTATAAATTCAATTGCGTTAGGAAAATTAAGCAGAATTGGTTCCGACAGAAGGCCAGAATCAACAGCTATCAGTACGCCACCACCCTGGCGGGAGGGACGATCAAATCTATAGGCGATACAATTGTTAGAAAAGACTGCAGAGTCCAAGATATCAGGTTTTAACCAAGTTTTAGTATATGTTAAAATATGAAAATAAAAAAAAGATAGACTATCAGTGTAAACTTTAGCGAGTTTAGATTAAGGGCCTCTTACATTTTGGTAGGCAAGAAAACAAAGATGAAGTTAGTTTCTTGGAGCTATGTTAGAGGGTACGGATTGTGCGCTTTTCTACCTTAATCCTCGAACTATATAAACTAGTTTTAGGCGGAAACATCTTCTGATGTATAACCTAGCTAGGCTAGAAATAAAGACCATTTTCGGCTTTGGAATTCCGATGAGAGGTCTAGGCAGTGCAGCCATAGCAGTGGGTATGATGCTGTCGAAAAAAGTCAACGATAGTGTGGGCGCGACACTGGAAAGTTTGACAAGGGGAGCAATTCTTAACCTTTGCTCAGATGAGGAACTTTTCATTTTTGTGTTGTCCACCTTCTCTAGATTGGCCGGAGGACCTAGCCCCATAAAAGCGTCCGCATACCTCCCACAATTTTTGACAGATTTAATTAAAACTCGGTTTATATATGTATTAGCAAATAATCTACCGATTTGCCAAATTTTAAACTACGATCGGATTATAATTGTAGACAAAATGGTAAAAAAATATTTTGTGTGAAAATCACAGTGTTGCATTTTTTGAGTGTCTCGAATATTAAATAAATGCTAAGTACGAGTATCTTATAGTCGGAATATCGACTATAGCGTTATTACTTAATATTATTTGCACTCACTTGGAAAGACATGCTCATTTTTTTCTAATTTTTTAAATTCAAAATTATATTGCTGCCAAAATAATTGTTTTAATATAAAGGTGTGCTTAAGTGAGAAATATGCCTATTTGCTGGCTTTCGGGAAGTGTAAAGCTTTATATAACTGGTTGTCACATTCTCGAATAATGGTCAAACCTGCAGGCAAAAAGCTTTAAAAATTCTTTAAAAAAAGATTTCACCATAGATTTCACCATTTCTGATTGAGCTCATTTTAGCATACGCGCAATTCTATTACAGCATAATATGCATATGCAAAGTAAAATCAGAGCCGGCTGTAGAGCTGATTCTGGAGCCAAATATGAGTCGCTTGATTTATTTGGGACTGCCAGAGCATGAGCGAGTGGAGGTGCTCAGCTATGTCTGCAGTCTGGCAGTCCCAACTCAGAGAACCGCACACACATTTTTTGTTCGCTCTATTCTGCGTCATAGCTACAGTTCAAGTGGACCAAAAATACCAAGCCACGGGACTTGTTAAGCGCTAAGCCCAGGCTAGAAGCTCCCACCTCTCACCCAACCGGCCGAGGGGCTCAGCCGCATAACGAGCGAACCAAATCGCGAAGACGGTAAAAGACGGCAAAGAAGGCAATGAAAGGGAAAACTACAGGCCATAAACAATTTACATTATCTACTAGCTAGATGCGTTAGTATAGATGTCTTGTTTGAGTTAAGGGAGTTATTATTAGAGATAAAGTTAAAGATATTATTGTAGTCACAACAAAGTACACTAAAAGGTTCATGTAGGAGATAGTTTAAATTACAGTACTGAAGATAGCTGGGAACATAATTTCTAGTAGTTCTACGCGGAACACAAAAACTGATTTGGCTAATTAGGGACAGCGAGTATAAAGTGTATAAAGATAACATTAAACATAATTCTACGATTTTCAAGAGGTGGAAGTTTTTTTAGCAGAAGCCTACTAGAATATGCAATTCAACCCACGGAGAGCAAAGAGTAAAAATTTCTTTTGAACAGACTCAATGCGGTCCTGCTGATTCCTGTATTGTGGACACCTGGGGCAGTACGTTGATAAAACCGAATCAAATGCTTTGCTGAAATCAGTGTAAATGACGTCAGTTTGCATTTTATTCTTAAATCCTTTTATTACAAAAGAAAAAAATTTAGTAAATTAGTGGTGGTAGACCTAAGCTTCATAAACCCATGCTGAGCAGACGAAATTATAGAACCACAAGAGTTTTGTAACTGTGAAGTTAATATTTTTTCAAAAAACTTAGAAATAGCGACAGTTATATGCCTATGCAGTTTTGGGTATCATTATTGTTCCCATTTTTTAAAGAGAGGAATGTTAAACGACTCCTTGCAGAGGGAAGGGAAATACTAAGAATTCAAAGATAGATCAAAAAGGTTCCAAATCGAATTGCAAAACGCATTAGTGCAGAATCTGAGAATACACCCGGGAACCCCATGAGGACCAGGAAAAAAGTTAGGCTTAATAAATAAGTAGATCGAAAGAACTCTGCAAACAAATTGACAATGCCTTACAGGACTACTGAGTGGAACAAAATCCTTAAAAAGAAAGAATAAAGAATTTTGTAGAAGAAGTCTACCGCACTGTCCGTATCTGTACAACTGTACAAGTGTGACCAGTCTAATTGAAGGATGGCATTGTTAAGACTAGCGAAATCAGCCTTTCTAAATGAATATGTTCTAGCTGACAAGTTTAAAGATGCAGGTACAGAAGGAATAGGAATATCCATAGTAATGTGTAATGGTGGATGAAACGGGTCTTCAGGAAGCAAAAGCGGAATAACTCTAGAGACCATTGAAATGGAAGGGTCAGAAGCAAATACCACATCAAGTTAGCGATTCAATGAGTTTTTTTTTTACAAAATTAACTTGACAAGTCAAGTAGGCCGTCAAGAAATTCGTGTCGCCTTAAGGGTATCAAACCGGCTGAGTCGATCACAGACGACCACGTGACATCACAGATGTTGAAATCATCATTGAATTGCATTAAGATGATCCAAGTAAACAGAAATTTTGGAACGTGGACGAATATAACTGTCAGTGATAAACACAGAAAAACTTTTAAGAGATACTTTAAGACTTATAAGTTGAAATCGGGTTTTAACCAAGTTTGAGTAAAAACTAAAATATGAAAATCAAAAGATAGGCTATGAGTGTAAAGTTTAGGGAGTTTAGATTTAAGGCCTCTTACATTTTGGTAGGCAAGAAAAAGAGTAAGGATTGTGCGGCAACAGGGAGTCTAATCGGTATCCGATTTCTAGTTCTAGCTTTAAACTCCACGACTGGGTGCTCAAGCCAGAAACTTTCTTGACAGATTGAGTCAGTCGCCGGAACACCTATCTTAAAAAAAGCTATATCGCGAGTAACATTAAACCTAAACTTTTTTTCTACCTTAATCCTTGAACTATGTAAACTAGTTTTGGCCTGAGCATAGGCGGAAACATCTTTTGATGTACAATCTACTGCTAGTCTAGAAATAAAAACCATCTTCGGCTTTAGAATGCCCACAAATGGTCTAGGCAGGGTAGTCACATCAGTGGGCTTGCTACTGTCGGATAAAGTCAACGATACTGAGGGCGCGACACTGGAAAGTTCGACAGGGGGAGCAATTTCCGACCTTTGCTTAGACGAGGAACCGTCAATTTCTGTGCTATCCATTCTCTCTCCAGATTGGCCGAAGGGCCCATCACCTTTAAAGCGTCCGCATTAGGCAGCCTCTGTTCGGGCTTGGGACTATAACTATCGAGCGGAATACGAAAGATAGAATATGGAGTAGTTGGAGTTTCGGCTCTGTAAAGACAGGGTCGATAGAGTCTTTATCCAGACCAGATCTACCCAGATCATTTGCGTATTGCTCTTAAAAGATGTAATATTTCATGCGAGCGTCGAAAATTACGTATTTAATTGCTTAAAGCCAACAATGAGAGCATTAAAGCCGTCCTTTGCGTTCCTTAAGAACGAACGCAACTCGGCTTCAGCAGGCTCATATGTAAATTTCAAACCATAATTGTTTGTAAAATAATCGCTTTAGCGGACACTGGTACATTTGAAATGAATGGTGTTACGATAAAGCCAACAAAAAACCAAAGAATTAGCCTTGAAAGGGCAATTTTTTTGTAGCAGTCAGCCATTGAAACTGAGAGCACAAATTATTTAGCAATAGGTATGATACAATTTTTCACTGGGTGGCTGGCAGCAGAATAACGTATTTGAAACGACACAATAATAAGCAAACGCAATACAGCGAATCACTAAAAACACAAACAAATATCAAAAGCAAGCAGAGTCTGAAAATACAATATGCTTACAAACAAAACGCAAGCAAGAACAAAAACGACACACAGCACGATGAGCACTAAAGAAAATATAGGATTGGTTGCACTTGTATGCTTATGCTTGTAGCTCAGCTTTTGGTTTTATATACACAACAAAAAACAATTTAAAGTAGTTTTATTAAATGCATTAGAAGGCTTTTGTTAAAACCGAAACCGAAATTAAGCATAAAAGAAGAAAACTCTGAAACAACTTAACAATTGATACACGAATGAACGAATTTGCACAATACTGTAGATTAAAAATATAGCAACCGTCTTGATCGACAATCAGAGAGCGAGTGTTAGATGCTTTTAGTGCTATGAGTTACATATATAATAATAATTTAATAAATTCTGCAAGGTTATAATGTACTTGTGTCTAATGTACTTTTAATAAAGGGCAGTGGAAACAATCTACTTTTTTAATGAATCTTGATTTTCCGGCATGAACGGCAGATTTGAGCAGAGATAGGCAAACACATATTTTACAAGCGCATAAGGCCATAGTCACTGTAACTTAACTATTGGTCTCAATTAGTAATTGTGAATTAATACTTTCAAATAAATGCAATTTTTAACAAAAACTGTCGAAACTCAGTGACAAAATTTTTAAACTTCAGCTGACTCCACATCAAGAGACTAGCTCTTAGAGATCTAGGTGCTCATACGGATAGACAGCTAAGTCGACTCGGCTGTTGATTCTGATCAAGAATATGTTTACATTATGGAGTCTGAAGCGCTTTCTTTAGCCTGTTATATACATCTGCACCAAACCAATATGTGTACTGTTTACTCTCTTATATATTATTAAATTGTCTCCTGCATTACTTTTCTTTTCTTTAGATTTTGTGCACTGTATCAAGTCAAGGGCAGAACTTTTATTTTTGCAGAATATCAGTTTTAAACGAACGGAACCAACCATCGGCTTTATTAAAATCGATCGATTTGTTCGGTTTTACATCAATTCCAATTTGATGAAATTAATATTCTTTATGTAAAAGCTAAATGTAAATAAAAATGAATTTTGTATATTTAACATTGATTATATTGTAGTTACGTTTGGGCTGTATTCACTCAGTGTTGTCACCCGGCGCTATAGTTCAATCATATATTTGGTTTCCCATTTTGCTTTATATATAATGCTGATCTTATTGAATTTTCGAGGTTATAACGTCATACATAGTGTCAAACGTTGACCTTTGGTCAGCAAATATGTATGTATTACACCCAAATAGTTGATAGATCCCACACTTTGATAAGTCGATCCTGACCAACCGTCAAGAGACGTTTCCGATCCTCATCAAGATCCATGTGTATAATGGAATGTTTGGCATCGTGGAATGATGCTAAAGAGGGACGCTCCACTGTTTGCAATTGTTTGAAACATGGATCACAACAGCGAACATCAAATTCAAAGCCCATTATTGGTATATTGATACGATTGGTAGAGCAATTGTCGCAAATCGCCTTTCCGCAGTGACGGCAATGATGCTGTCGAATACCTAAGTATAAATGTATATTAGGAAAGTTTGGAAATACTTTAAAAAACACATATGTACGCACCTAGTTGTTTCTGGTCCATCATGGAGCGGAAGTTCCAGAAAAATGGTCTAGAGCATAGTTGACAGTTATTAGAGTCCACCCAGCCAGGAACTTCTTTTCTCATCGCATTCATTTCCCAAAAGACGACCACTGAATCCTCACCACAACTTATAAGTTGCTGCGTGTGATTTGCGTATACGAGAGCAGAAACTTTGTTGCTACAGAAGAAAAAGTTAAAATCAAAATTATCTTGTATGTAAATGCAGGCTTATGTTGTACGTGCCTGTGACCCTGCAACTCGTAGATAGTGCCACGTTTGCCCCCAACATCCCAAACAATTACTGATTGATCACTGGCGCCACTGAATAATAATTGTGGACCCTCAACCCATTTTAAACATCGTATTCCAGCTTGAAATATAAAAAAGTTAATTAAAACATCAAATCATTGCAACCATCTTCAGTTTCGTCCATCTCAAAGTAAACCTTAATTAACTGTGTGTGGTTGAATTCTTGAGATCCCGGCCCTAAGTGGCTTATTTACCTGTGTGCCCTTTGAATGTGGTTATAAGCTGAACTCCCTGGGCATCGCAGCGAATCATTGTTATTTGGCCAGCCTGATCTCCAACAAATGCATACTTTGCCAATGCATCAAATCTATATCATTTTAATGCATATTTTAAAATTCAATAATAACAACGTTTTTGTAAATGCATGCAGATATTCACTATTCAAATATATATGTATCTTAATGTGTGAATGTTTCGATTGTGCACTTACTGTAATGCTGTACATGGAGTCTCAAAGTTGTATCCGCCCACTTTTGTGCCAGTTACGGTACAATGGTAAGCAAACTGCTTATCTTTTCCTGCTGACAGAATCCAATTGTGAACCTTGGAGAAAACGACAGCTACAATTCGACCTTGATGAGCCAAATAGTCGCGCTCGAACGACAAGCGGTTGCAGTCTTCAGAGAGGGTGTATTGGGTTATGGTACCGTTGTCCTGTCCGATATACACTTGCCGCAACTCTTGGACATATTCAATTGCCGTACAACCAGACGGCATGTACTGACAAATACTAGGCCAGTATTGCCCAGAGTCACGTTTAAGCCACACACGCACCGTTCTGCGACACCGGGGTGATATTATTTATTAAATATGGTGTCGAAAAGGAAGAAAGTCATACGCACTTGTCATCTGAAACACTAATTACTCCGTTTTCTCCTGGTATCAACACGGCAGCATTAACATCATCGCCACTTCCCTCTAGCTTGCTCAACAGTTCCGGCTTTTTGGAAGTACTGAACAGGCGGTCGTTGTTGCTTCGCTGTGCTGGTTTTATTTCCGCAGCCATAGTTTTGGACATAAAAACTTGGATTTACTGAATAACACTGATGGCTCGTTTCCTATATTGATATCAAAACCAAATTCTTTTGCGTGAATCAGAATCACTAAACTAAAAAGTTTATTATTGCATACATATCCAATAGAGTTGGGTCGATCCGACCAGAACTAGTTCCAATCATTGAGTATGTAATTGGAACTGGAATTACTGACTGAATCACATATGTATTATTTATTCAATTTTATTTACTTTCCGTTTTTAACGATTTTTTTCTTCATACATTCTTCATACAAATAATTTACTAGAAGAAAATGCCAATACATTAAGCTTTGTTATTAATTATTAATAAAGGTTTCGGATTAAGCAGAAATTTCCTTACACGTATAGTTTAGATCACAAATGTATGAGTAAATAAACAATACAAAATGTAACTTGATCTTAAAGAAATTGTGATCAAATATGTAGGTATGCATATTGCGACAAACTATTCTGACCCATAAATTTGAACAATGTAATAATATAAAGGGTTTCATATTTTAATTTATTTAAAACAAGAGATAGCTTACGCTTTCCGAAGTTTGTATAAAATATACATGGGCTTATTCCCGACACACAGTTGATCACTAAATGGAATGGACTGATCATGATACCTTATTTTACTGATCAACTGTTTGTCGTAGCAGAAGAGGATATTTAAGCTAATATTAAAATAATTTCTCTAAAAATGTGTGTGGCATTTATATATTTATAGTCAACAAAAATAAAAACTAGCTAATTGATATATAAATCATGCTCCCAAATGTATATTTTCAGTCACCATTTCTGGCTTGTGTAATTTGTAACAAGGGCTGGCAAATACTTTATGAAATATCGATTCTTCCAGGGAGAGTCCGACCCTCATATATCAGCTGTTCATAATAGAAATGTTTTTTTTTTATCAGTGATCAAATTTGTTTTGTGAATAAGCCCATTGTAAATATACGGTTCTATGTTAGTCTCACCCAGATCCAGATTGAATTTGATTAAATTTTGATAAAATAGTTTTTCATACGAAGTGCTTATTCTAAAACAAATAGTCCTGATTTAGTAGCCTGACAGCGGACATGGACAATTGAAAAACATATACCTACTAATTTTGGTTGAATTCGGATAAACAACAAACAAGTGTCCTATACTGAGGACCGTTTTCACATCTTCCCATTATCACAAACAGACGGTTTATCTGACACTTTAGGAGCAATTTAATTTTCAAAAGTTCACTTTAAATGTCGGCTCAGCTAAAAGAATTACATTTCAGATGCCAATCAAGAACCTTTCTAAATCTGGTAATGCCCTTCCATTTTTCTAAACAAAAGCAAGTAAGAACGCTACCCTGTACCTAGTAACATGCTATATCATTTAGCAGAACGATCTTAATCAAATACAATCAACGGACTTGGAGCCTCTCAAAATAGATACAAATCGAGTTTTCATTGAGTTCAATAAAAAGCAAAGAAACATTCTTACTGAATGTTCATTCTGAGAAAATCGGTTCTACAGGGGCTATATTATATACTTTTCCGATCCCTATGATATTTAGTCTACAGACGTGGGATCTCCTAAAATGAATATACATCAAATTTGGTTATATTTGATTGACAAAGAATCATTTCGTATTCATTCCTAAAACAAAAAATCAAAATCGGGGCTGTATGATATAGTTACCCCATTTGAATACAATTTTCTCAGTTGACGTAGATACCTCTAGGACACATTAACCTCAAATTTGGTTCAATTCCAATGAAAACAATAAAGCTATGAAAAGCTAAAGTGGGCGGTGGCTTTGTATGAAGGCCATCCGAAAAAGTGGGCAAAGCAAATATAAAATAAACTCGATCTGGGTACACAGTTATAGAAAATAAAAATCCAAATTTGAAATCTGGATATCTCTTATAATTTCCAAGATCTAGATTCTCATACATCTGAACGAACAGAGAGGGTGACGACTGCCTGTCCTGTCACACAATTTTTTTTTGCCACTTGCAGGCCTGCACCGTCTGCTGACAAGCAACGGCAGCAGACTTCTTGTACTCAATAACGTGCTATTGGAACGTAACAAGCTGCAGGCCAGCACCGTTTGCTGACAATCAACAAGCTGTATGAGAACCATCTCTATCCCCGCTGTGTAATTTTTGTTTCTTTTTTTTTTTTTGCTTCGCTTTACATTTGAGCACTTTCGCAGACAATATAACCTTAACAACATCAGCTGTAGGCCACAGCTCACCCTTCTGAGAGCACTGTCATACAGCGTTCTCATATAAGATACTGGAGTCCGGATGGGGCAAAAATTGTTGACTAAATTATTGGCATTCACCCAGCCTATTCCGATATACATTTTTAATGTATCTTATGTGCGATAATAAGCAGGCTGACAAAAAACTAAATCTACTTAATTTTTTACACAGTACAAAACGCCTTCAACGCTGTACTTAATTGTACAATTAAGAAATTGTGTATGACTATTTGAGACTTTCAACTAATAATAAGATACAGCACAATGAGTTAATACTAAGATACAACACAATGAGTTATTTACAATTCAATAATGCTAAGGAATGTGTACAGACTGTACAACATAAATTTTTTCCAATTGCTGACATTACAAAATATCTTACATAAGAAAGAATGTGAACCTGAACTTTAAATAGAGGAGAGTAAATAGATTTTCATGACCCCTGAAATTATATCGATTCATAGATATCGATATCATTGAAAAAACGCGCAAATGCTCGTATACAATATATCTTAATTATGGTCATATTTCGCTACCATTATTTATTTTAAATTTAGAGTTCTAGCTTGCAATATCTGCCAACATGTTCGACAGCAATGGCACAGCTATTCGGATGCCGTGGTATGTAAGTCTACTTAAATTAGAATCATCACTCATCTAAATTATTGAAGGGTGGAGAAGTACCGACCTAACTGCCTGGACGATTTAATATCTCACGAGGAAATCATTTCAACCAGTAAGTTGTGACAATATTGCTCACATAAATATTTATGGTGTATATATGCATTCGTAGTTAATTTATGATTCTTCCTTTCAGTAAACCGCTTCATTGATCAAAAACATTTACCTCACTTGCTCTTCTACGGCCCCCCCGGCACTGGAAAGACTAGCGCTATACTGGCATGTGCACGTCAGCTTTATTCACCAGTTCAGTTTAAGTCTATGGTATTAGAGCTTAATGCATCAGATGATCGTGGCATTGGAATTGTTCGCGGTCAGATACTTAACTTTGCCTCAACAAGGACAATATTCTGCGGTACTTTTAAGCTCATCATTCTAGACGAAGCAGATGCCATGACAAATGATGCTCAGAATGCGCTTCGTCGCATAATTGAAAAGTATACCGATAACGTGCGGTTTTGCGTCATCTGCAATTATTTAAGTAAAATAATTCCTGCACTGCAATCACGCTGTACGCGATTCCGTTTCGCCCCACTTTCTCCAGAGCAGATGTTACCTCGCTTGGACAAAATAATTGAAGCAGAAGCGTAAGTGTTCAGTCATAAAATCGTAAATCTTTACGATAATAAAACATTTCGCTTCAGCGTAAACATAACAGACGATGGAAAGCGCGCCTTGTTAAAGTTGGCCAACGGTGATATGCGAAAAGTGTTAAACGTTTTACAAAGCACTGTTATGGCTTTCGACATTGTAAACGAAAGCAATGTCTATATGTGTGTGGGCTATCCACTACGCCAAGATATTGAACAAATATTGCAAACTTTGATTTCAGAGCGCTTTTTTGTGGCAGCATTTAAAAGTACGTATAAACTCATGTACCTTAAATATGGTATAAGAGCTTTTTCTTTCAAGCTATTGAAGATATCAAATGTAGACGAGGTCTCGCATTGGAGGACATTGTTACAGAGTTGCACCTATTTGTTATGAGACGTAAGTTTGTTGCAAGCCCACATACATAAACAATTCATAGTCAACATAATATTCATACATTTTCACTTCTTGACCAGTTGAGTTGCCCATGACGGTTATGAATAAATTGATTGTGAAACTAGCTCAAATCGAGGAGCGCTTAACCAAAGGCTGCACAGAAGCCGCACAAACTGCTGCACTTATATCTACATTCTTCATATGTCGTGATATGGTTTCCCTGGAAAGATGAGTACTGGTTATTAATCCGTTAATCGTTATTTATATGTAATCCTAATAAATATTTACATACATGTGAAAAATTTCAGTTTGGTCTGCACAAGAGTATTGCAGCCACTACAAAAATGTATTTGATATGAAAATTATATTAATTAAAAAAAATAAAAAATGGCAAGGGCGATTATATTTGTACAGTATTTACAAGAGGCCTCTTATAACGCCAGTAAATCACAAAGAAGCGTCAATGCTTTCCGAATATTTATACCATTCGCAATATAAAGTATATTCTTGATCGGCATGACTAGGGGATTAGATATAGCTATGTCCGTCCATTTCTTTCAACCTCCAGATCTCAGAAGTCTTAAGAGCTGCAGATCCAAAATTGCCAGATGCTTCTTTTGTCTAGTCTGGTTTAGTTCAAGATTCTTGCAAATCTTACAACTATATTATATAGCTCCCAGAATGAAAACGTTGTATCACAACTTCTCTGTTTTACATCCAAATCAAACTAAATTTGATTTGTTTCCATTTGAGAAGGCCCTACTTTCGCCGATCTGATCTGTTCAATATCGAAAAACTATATCATAAAGTTACCATATTCTGAATTGAACACTTTGTATCATAACTTTTTTGTTTTTTTTTTATCTAAATCAAATCAAGTTGGGTTTATATCCATTTGAGGAGGTTCCAGGTCTGCCTGTTCTGATCAAGATAGGACAGCTATATCATAAAGCTACAACATAAGCTATTGTGGCGGATTAACCACGATATGATCTAGATCATTTGCAAGTACTAGGTTGTACAAAAAGTAAGGAGACTTTTTTTTTACTTAGAGCAGAATCTGTGTACGCCACACAAAAATGTTATGCAAATTATTTTCTCCATTTTTTGTTATAATAGAAAATCGCAGAGCACAATCAAATGCGTTCAAGGGTTTTATCTGTAAAACCAACTACGTTGTACGGGAAACTTAAAATGTGTCCTTATTTTTTGTACACACCTCGTATATTTAAAATGTAAATTAAAAAAATACGGTTACATGTAACAATTTTACTGTTACCCTATTAGGCAAGTTATGCTAAAAGAATATATTCAATTTCATTCAATTAAACGCTGGTTGAGTCCTGCGCAGCCGTCTTTGTCCTGTCTGTGTTGGTGGTACCTATCGATGTCACTGGTCAGATCCCTCTTGTTTTTTCATGACACCCAAGCGACCGAGGGGTGCTCACGCATAAAGTACGACAAGAATCGCGAAGACGGAAAAAACGCGGACTCGCTCGCTCACTTTCAATGAAAGGAAAAACTACAAGCCATAAACGATTTACATTAAAGTCGGTGAGTCAATTTCATCATTAATCACCATTCATCATTAACCACAATTCTACTGTTTTCAATAGATGGAATGTTTATTAGCAGAAGCCTAGTTGAATATGAAGGAAGGCGCTATTAAGGTCCAATTTAAACCACCGAGAGCAAACAGTACAAATTTCTTTTGAGCAGACAATGCTATTCTGGTGATTCCCGTATTGTGGACACCAAACACACGATGCGTACTCCAAAATATTTCGGGCCACAGAAGTACTGTAATGTAGTTGTATAAGGGTCACCGAAGCGAATTGTATACCAACATAATTATTACGACTGTCGCGAAGAAAAAAAACACTAAGGTTGCAATTGTTGGGCTTTCACTCTCAGTCCCTCATAAACATAAATGAGCAGCTTACATATTAGCTTAGTATCTTTAAAGAGGCGATGAAGCTAAAGAAGCAGAAGCTGCTTGTCGCTGCGATCTCACGAGTACATGTCGTAGTACATGTCAAGCAAAGGAAGAATGAGAGTGTGCACCCAATTCAAAGCAGAGACGTCTTTTAATGTTCGCCAATGATAAAGCACATGGGATTCGCTCTCATCCCAGCTCTAACTCTTCTGAGCAACCCAACGCTAGCTTCATATATGCCACCTCAATGCACAAAGTTTAGTATAAGAAATGGATGAGTTTTGATATTTGTTTGTTAGCTCTAATGTAGATGTAATTTGTGTGTCTGAAACTTGGTTTGTGTCTGTCGTAATGATCCTTATGTATGTTGTGATAGGTATATCGCTCAGATCGTGAGGGGCTTGCGGGGATGTTGCCATTTATTTTAAAAATAGTATAAAATGTCAAGTGATTTGCAAACAGCCATTGGATAGCAATATTGAGTATTTATTCTCACAAATATCAAACTGAAAGAATATGGAAAACATCCTTGTCGGTTGCGTGTATAGACGAAACAGAAACACTAATTACAACGATTTCTTGAACACCTTTTGCTCTGTAATAAAAACAATATTATTGTAATAGCTGCTGATTTCAACAGCAACATGCTAATAAAAGGGCATTTAGGGATGATATGATCTCTCGACATAAGGCTAGTAAATACAACTGCACCTACACACTACTTGAACACCTGTGATATTCCAAAATGATACTGTGATACACCAAAAAAGCCCTTCTATTTGACCAAGTCTCCGTACCAGCTTTTTCCAAAAATGAAATAATTTTCTGACGTACGATGTATACTAGGATCATAGTGACTTTCCAATTAACTATAAGGACTTTTGGAACATTGACTACAGTCTTCTGAATGAACACTGTGATACCTTAAACTTCGATGGAATATATACAAAACCCACAGTAGACAAGCAGCTTTAACTATAATACTTTCGTGCCACTGCGACACAAATTAAGCCTGCGATGAATCAATGGTTTACTAGGGGTATTGGTTATACCATAAAAAAGCAGAGACGAAGTATCAGAAAACACTATAAGACGACGGCTCCCTTTTTGCAATATAGAAAACTCAGACGAATAGTTAGCTCGAAGATCATCAACGCAAAGCGTGCCCACTACTCTTAGCTTTATGTGTGTACGTAAATTGGTTGTTTTAGAATCTGTCCTTAAGGTGAAATCCATCGCCATTGGACTGGAAACAATGATTTAGGCCTATTTCAATTCTACCTTTCATATCAAAAGCACTTAAATACTTCGGTAACGATGCAAATTACAAATTTTATGTTGGGGAATGCACTCTTGGCTGACAAACAATCAGGCTTTAGGAAAACTGGAAGCTGTATCACATCGCTAATTAAAATTACCGAGAACATCCGCAAGCATATGGACTACATACTCTAAAGCCTTTGACACCGTAAATCACACTATACTATGCACCAAATTAAAGAGGCTATATAATTTCTACAACTCAGCAATTAATCTAGTCTATTCTTATCTCTCCAGTCGCCACCAAGCAGTTATATGTTTTAGGACCACTGTTATTTTCCATTTATGTCATTTATGTTTTGTGCAAATTCTGAGTTACATATGTATGCAGATGATGTCCAAATGTTAGTCGATGTTAGTCGAGATGTTAGTCGTACTTTGTGTAAAATGAATGAATGTGTTAATGTATGTAACGACGATCTTCTAAAATTGGTAAATGGGTATTTCAATAGCTTGGAGGTTAACCCGAAAAAGACAAAATGATTGGTGTTATATAAAAAGAAAATTAACACATTGAATCTAGAGAGGTTGAGACTCAACAACGAACCATTAAATATGTAAACCTGCAGTTAACTTAGGGAGAAATACAGCGGTTGGAAGACTTCACAGTGCGCACTTCCAGCACTTCCTTCCAGTTAAACTCAAACTCGTTATTTTATGGTATTACAGTTTTCGGTAACTCTGACGCAACCAGCCAAAACAAATTAAAAGTAGCCCTTAACAGCAGCACCGTATATTTTTGACGTAGGCAAATAAAATTCCCAATATGACCCTAACCTCTTGCATTAAACTTAGATCCCTAATTTTCATGCATAGAATTATAACGTGTAAAGAACCAATTTATTTATATGAAAAACTCTAATTTACAAATAAGTAATAGTAAGTATACGTTATAAACTAGCCTGCTAGGAGAGGCACTTCTTTATGTTCGCTGTTCGTCTGTGGAACGAGCTACCCAACATAACATAAAAATGATCATCAGCGACACATGCTTTAGAATTAAAATTCTAGCACACTTACAATGGTTTTCTAAATAAGTCTTGACTAGCATAAAAACTGTACTTGTAACGCTAGGATATTATTTAAAAATAAATTAAATAAATTCCTTCGACCATCGCTTAATAAAAACCAGAACACTCACATTGACCGTAATTGAATGTGTAAATCGAATTTCAATTTAGGGTCTAAAACAAAACCCAAGCCATCAACAGTGTCGAACCGAAAAAGGAATAAGTGGTTTGAAAGAAGCAAATTGGCAATGCCCTTTAGGGCTTATATAAAATAATGAAGAAGGTATTTTGTCTGTGGAGGTTTGTTCTGTTGATTGTATTTGCTTTAGCATGTCAGATATTATATAAGTAATTATTTAGTTATTATTTAGGAAGACGAAACTGCTTATTTGACAATAATGCAGAGTCGCCCCATCCAGTGGTTTATTCAGTTAACTCTTGTTAACTACTCCCTCCTTCAAAACTTGACCGTCCTCGGTCAAGCCCGTGCTCTTCAGCATCTGCTGAACCACGATGGTGTTTCCCTTCTGCTGCCTGCGCCGCAGCCACCAAGAAACGCCGATTAGAGCAGCGCACACGGTCAGCCAGTATGGGACCGACGGTAGCCAGTATTGGACCGACAGTAAGGTTTGTCTAGACTTTGGTCAGGTGTTGCAGATTTTCCTCATTTAACTTGTGAAGGTACAGCAGGCTCAACAGAGCTTGGTGGCTGGTGACGTTAATCTTCGCAGAAGTTGCCACGCTTGGGATCCTCTTCGGCGCATTGTTGAAGTTGGGGTACTTTGTCCCGTTGATGAGCAACTTGGTCAAAGGTAACCAACTACGTTCCCGCAACGTCGGCGACCATCGTCGGTGGCCACTATGGCGATGGCGTCGTTGATTATCACGATACCCTCCTCTACCTCCAAGATCGGGGGCAGATTGTTGGGCTTCGTACCGCAGTGGGCCACGGCACCAAAGTGCGTGTGAGACTGGGAAGATAGTTATTTTTTTGCAAATGAACTTAGGTCTAGGTATACAAAAATGATGAATTACTTATTAGCTAGTGCCTCACATTGGCAGCGCCCAATAGTTAGTTAACGCTGATATCTGTGGAATATTTCTTCAAACTCGCCTCTAAGTCATCACTATCGATGATAGCTGGATTTACAATATGTGGCGATCATTAGGTTTTGCAATTCGAGCGTCAAGATTCTGTTTCTGGTTAAAAGGGTCTCATAAAGGTGTTAAGTATTGATTTCTTCCTTTCTGTTTACTTTTAATAACTGGTTGACGGTATCGGTGAGGGCATTGATCTGTGTTTGTGTTCTCGAATTTATGATTATCTGTCTAATGTTGGCATTAACTAAATCGTACTCAACTTGTCCCGTTTGTTGTAAGTAATCAAAGTCCGGCGTCCCTGCGATAACTTTCAGCGCTGACCCCAGGATGTTCAATCTTCTCGCATGCCTGTGATGAGCTCCAAGTATCTTTCTCATATGTGTCTGTGGGAATACGTCTGTCATTTCTATTGTCTCCTGAGCGTACTCTTCATACTCCGTCAAGTTGGGGGAATGTTGTATGTAGAAGGTCTCCTTCCATATTACCGTCCGTCCGTCAATTATGGGTATATAGTTTGCATGTGAGTAGTCTGTCAGTCTTGAGTCGGTCAAAGTTGACAACGGTATGATTGCTAGGAGGCATAAATATCGAACGGATAACCTATTTGAAATGAGAGACAGCCACTTACTAGCACTTATACGGTTACTCTTACTTATACTATGAGTTGCCCTTATGCATCTGAACTTAGTGCTATAAAACCTGTTTCCTAAACATAATTCCTTACCTACCTCAAATTGCCTTTGTGGACCACCCTGCCTTTAATAAGATCGGTGGTTCCTAGATCTGCTTCTACCCTTTGCTCAGCACAGAGGGGAGCTATTTTACTTTCTAACCTCCTGTTGGCTTTCACTAGGACCTGTTCTCATACATCAAAGGTCCTATTTTGTCTGTTTGGTTAGTTCCTATCAAGTTGTTCTTATCAAGTTGCTCTTGTTGGGCCTGGGCCTGTACCAGTTTCAACATTATCTCTTCCCCAAGGTCGCAATTTGGACCACATCCATGGGTGTCTTGTTTGAGACGGATTGGATGGTTCGGTTGTATTCGATGGTTGCTAGAATGAGAAGCTCGATCGTGTCGTCCACCTGTCGCTGCAACTTCAAACACCTGGCGATTTCTAACAAGTTGCTGTGGAAGAGCTCTACTTGTCCGTTTGACGTGCTCTGCAACGGTGGGGCATTCGCTACATCGATGTTGAATTGGTTTTTCAATAAGGACGGAATGGTGTCACAATTGAAGGCTGCCTCATTGTCGCAGTAGATAGTTTTAATAGCTGGGAAGATATTCACCAGTTGCAGAATTGGCATTTTAATGTCTGTTATTGTGCGCGAAGCGACTTGTTGCGTTATTGCAAACTTTAAAAATTTGTCAATCGCGGTGAGGAAGTACTTCCCTGCGGTGGAGAATGTGTCGATGTGAACAAATTCGCCTACTCTTGCCGGTATCGGTGTCACCCCTAATTCTTGCTTCCTAGGGTGCCTGTCATACTTAGCTTTTAGGCATATCCTGCAGTTTGTCACCACTTTTGCCACGATTTTTTCCATTTTTGGAAAATAATAATCGCGCAGCACCTGCTTCACATTCTCCTGGGCTGCCATGTGCGCCCGATTATGTTCGGTTGTTATTATTTCCATTCGTTCACTGTCGTTTCTGATATCCGTCACCAGGGTCTTGCAATACCGAAATTTTGTGTCCGGAAAGGCCTTTACTAGGTCATTCTGCACGAACGCCAAGGTCGGCAAAGTGCAACAGACGGCGTTAACGCCCCCAGGCTTTACCAGTTCTTTGATGGACGCAACAAGTGTGTCTCGACTGACAAAATCAATCTTGTGACGGGTTTTTCCAGAGAAAAGGATGTGAAGCTGCTTTGAAGAAGTGTCTGATTCTTCCAGGATTATCTGATTCCTGAAGCAGTTCACTGGTTTGTCTGTGGCCTCAATTACGTAAGCAAGCGAGGCTTCACTTTGAATCCTAGCTGCGTCGGATCTACTCTGGCTCTCTAAGGCATTAATATCTTGCCTCGACAGCGCATCCGCTACATGATTGTCCCTGCCTGGTTTGTATAAAACTCTCGCGCCGCACTCATCAATTCTCGCTTTCCAACGTTTTATCTTGGAATTGGGGTTTCTATCCGAAACTGCTGTTTCTATCAATGGCTGATGGTCTGTGTAGATGTTTTGTCACTCTTCCCATATAGGTGACGAAGCGTATCTAGGGCTCAAACTATGGCCAGTAGTTCTCTCTCATTGGTCGCATAGTTTAGCTCTCTGTCCTTCAGAGTCCTAGTATTGCCTTGCGACAACACCACCCCGAAGCCGCTGAATGAAGCATCAGTGGTTAGGTCGAAGGTTGGTTGAAGTTGAATGCCAGATGCATTCCTGAGGCCAAATGGCCTCCGTTTACCGAAAATGACGTCTTTTCACGATCGTGTTCAGCTAACCTGACTTTAGGTCAAGGGTTTTGAAGTATCTTGCCTTCCCAGATTTGAAAGTATCATGGAAATACAAGGCATCGGGTACTTGTCTGGTATGGTTTTTGAGTACAACTTGCGGAAGTCTATGACCGTTTCTTGCTTCAAGCCAATAGTTCTTTCACTTCATATTGACGAAATCGGTGGCTCCTACAGGGAAAGGGTACATTTTTGAGTAGATACGCTGGGGCACTTGCGGAATAGGATTCAGATTCATGTTCGAAGCGGAGTTTCTTTGTATCCAGATTTATATTGACGCCAGCCTAAGTCAGCGTATCAAGCTCTACGATGACATCAAAAGTTGACATCTCTGGCAATATGAAAAACAGGCGGCCCCAGTATCTATAAAGATATTTAGTGTTCTCCCCGCTACTGTTCGTTTAAAGAACGGGCGCAGCGACTCTATTCACTGTCGTATACTTTTCATTAATAAATTGCGCTTGAGCGGCTTCTTGTGACATGATCGTGTTGTTTGTGAGAATGGTGAGTTTCTTCTCAACCTCTTTACAGAACTGTGTGATGGACATGCCATCCTGCCGGAGCGTGGCAAGCTCTACTTCTAGCAAGTGCAGTAGAAGTTTGTCCTAATATGTGAAATTGACACGATTGATAATTGTCTCAAAGTTCAAAGCTGTGTTGAACAACGACAAGAGCGAGTTAGCGGAGCCTCTAATTTTTTTTTTCTGATTATGAGGACCGCTTGGTAATGTTTTGAACTTCATACAAATCTTATAGATTATAGGCAGCTTTTGCTGCCTGGCGCCAGGAGACGTATTGCTTCTGGGCTCCACGGAACTCCGGCAGCGTTTTTACCGCATCCAGAGTCTCATCGCAAGGTATCTCTCGATTTAAGGTAATTGGCTCGTGGGCCTTGGCCTCGGGGACCTGAACTCTTGCAGGCTGCAGCTAGTCAGTTACCACTCGCAAACGCTCCTCAAACTCAGCTTTATGTGATGCCAATGCAGAGCTGACCGCCGCAGCTATGATGGCTTGGATCTGTGCCGCATCCATTCCTTCTACTCTTCCCTCGGGTTCAATGCCAAAGTCTAAGCTGAGTTCGTTGAGCAATTTTACTAAGTCGTCGATGTTGTTGTGAATGGGCGTATGCGAATTATTTCTCAGTTATCCCCTAACGTTTCGTTTGTCTTTGTCGTCGGTAAGTCCCAGCTACGCCGAGCCGCTGTTATCAGTTATTTTATTTGAGAGTCAAATTCAAGTTCCCTCAAACACAGACTTCTTTTGGTATTGCCCGCCGACAACAATGCATTCGTGGTGTGGTGTTATGTTTCCTTCTCACGCTTATCGCAACAAATAAGGCAGATAGAAAAAAATATATACATATATGAAACGTTTTATTTGCTTGGTTCTTGTTTTATTCTTATTTCTTTCTTTTTTTGTTTTTTTCGAATGTTATTTTCACTTTATTTGGGCGATAATTGAAGAAAAGTTTCACTTACATGTTCCATTTTTTATTGGCTATGTGTGTTTGCTATGTTGATTTAGCTCTTGTCGATGTTGTTCTGTAGCTGCTCTCCAGTTGTGTTGGTTTTATTTCCTCTCCCGTCTATCGTCGCCGCTGTCGAAAGCCGTCCGCTTTGGTGTACCAATTTTGGGTCAATTAATTGCCTTTTATATTTACTCGGGCTACGAGCTTTTTAGTGCAATCGATGAACGCAGCTCTGCACCGTGATTTTGGGGTGCTTAGTGGTGTGTGTGCAGCGATCTACTTTTAGATCTGCCGCGGACGCAGTTTACGATAGTAACTGCCTAACCTTGTAGCGGGCGTTGTCTCTGCGCTCTTTTGTTAGTATGGTTTTCTGTTTTCACCTTTCGAGTGGGCGCTTTCTACGCAGTCAATAACTGCTCTTTTGGCTTAATCCTCTTCTTTTTATCCTTATCGCTTAGCGGGCGTTGTCTCCGCGCTAATTGATTTTGATTGATTAATTCTCGGGTGTTGTCCGATCGTGTTGGGTGCCAGTAATTATTTAGAATGACACGAATACTATTAATCATTTATTTGATGTAATTGGACATTGAGAAATTAATGTTGCCAGGACAGAACGCTTTCTTGTCTTTCGATGAACTAAACTTAGGTACCCTAAGTTTAAGCTTTATAAGCTCTCCGCTGTCGACAACGACAGCGTGTTAGGAATAAAGTATATGTCGTATATATGTAGGCACATGTACTGTATAAATATGTACATTGTACAATAATAATCTTAATTTTAATAATTTTAACATAAAAATTGTTATTCTTTAATTTTTTACATTTTTGTATTTTGTATTTATTTATGTTTTTTTAAGATAATCAATGTTTCTATGTTGATGTTTTGATGAATCCATGTTAAGGATGTTAAACCGATTCGTAGGTTTAGGGGAACACACGAGCCGTGCAACGTTGAGAACAAACAGTTCTCTAGAGATCACATGAAATCATGCCTTCAGCTTCGTTTCGAGGCTTAAGGAAAACAATGTTCACTCGTCACTCTGTAATAAAACTACGCTGATTTTGTAGATAATCAAAGTTTTCTATGATGATGCTTCGATGAATCGGTTTAGTTGAGAAGAAACAGTTCTCTTACGATCAAATGAAATCATGACTGGGTCTTCGTTTAGAGGCTCAAGGAAAACAATGTTCACCTGTTACTTTCTAATAAAAGTGCGCTTTCGCTGATCGATTGCTGGAAAATAATCCCAGTTTCAAAAGGAAACAATGATTTAGTCCTATTTCAATTCTACCTTTCATAAGGTGCCCGAAATAAGTAAATGGGACAAAGAATTGGCACCCTGTATTAACCGTAAGATGCAATTCTTGGGTTTCTCTCTTCCCACTATATTTCGTTTATAGTGTGCTTGTGCGGTAGGCAAAAAATTTCGAAAAAGTACTGCACGGTTTTTCCGTTATGTTTATTTATAGATGACAATGTTGAGTTTTTCGAACGAAATAAGTAAATGGGACAGATTAGTTTGTTTTAATTTGCGACTGGTTGACCACGTAGGATTTGAACCTTTTATATTGAATTCTGTTCAGAATATTAAAATAAACAAAAATAAGTAAGTTTTAAGTAAATTCATTACTTATAACAGCTCCTAATTGTTTTTTTGTTAAGAAAAGTCAAGTTTTGGTCGTTTAACGGATATCGAGCGTGGCAGAATCTTGGCACTGCGTGATTCGGGGATTGAATACGCAAAATTGCAGGCAAGGTTGGCAGAAATAAGAATACGGTGGAAAAATTAATAAAGAACCCTGAAAATCATGGGAAACAACTCCGCTCTGGGCGCCCACCCTTGGGTGACAACCGGGACAAAAGGCGAATAAAAAATCTAGCGGTCAAGGAAAATATCAGCGCATCCCAAATACGGAGCAATTTGTCTCTACCGATATCTACGAGACGTGTGCAACAAATTTTAAAGTGTTCCGAGAATGTTTCGTATGGAAAAAAACTGTTAAAACCGGAACTACTGCCTAGGCACAAAGCCTAGGCAAACAAATATAAATTTTGGGATACTGAATGGGAAAATATAATTTTTAGCGACGAGAAAAAGTTTAATTTAGGCGATGCCCAAAAAGACGATTTACGATGCCCAAAAAAAGTCCACGTGTCCAGAAATTTCCACGGAGGATCTCTTATGATATGGGCTGCGTTCGGCTTCAATGGAAAGACACCCATGTGCTTTATAACGCATAAAATGACTGCACAAAATTATGTGGAGCTCTTGGAGAGTGTATTAGTGTATTAGCTTTCTCCTCCCCTTTTCTGTCCCTCTGTCCGCTATCCACCGCTGTCCTGTAAGATATAGTATATATATATATGTAAGCGGATTTGGTTTCTATAATACACAGATTATATTGTGGATTGTGGCTTCTGCTACGGTCATTAGTTACTAAAAAACATGTATAATAATAATCCTCGTGGTGCAAAAGGGGGTGGGTGTTATGGATAGGGTGGGGGGTATTTTGTTGCCGCACCATGCAGTATATTCTTTCATCTGTATCTTTTCTGTTTGCATCTGTTTTACCTTGTTTGATTGACGACACCTTTAGCTCTCGCTCGCTCTCATCCTTTTTCCTTAACAACATCATCTTCTATGTGAAAATTCTCTCCCATCGTATGTCTGTCCGTCAGTCTAGCCTCGTCCTTGTCATTGTTTCTGTCATCTGCCAAAAACAACGTAGTAACACAGTACATATACTCGTATGGGTTGCAACTCTAGCTGTATGACTATGCCTAATCCTAGCCAAAAGCCTTATTCTTAGGCATTACCTTAGACTATAATCGTATCCCTTAAATGATGAATGATGCTGCCTGTTGCTGTTGTTTTCGTTGCCGGGCAACTCGACTACACTCGCAGAACATTGTGGGATATGCAATTATGAAATATAGAGACATTAGTAACCCTACCACACTAATCCCTTTGGATGGAAATGCTATCCGGGACAGACGTACGCAGGAACTGACTGAAGCAGGAGCAATGGTTAAGGAGCAACACAACAATTAAAGGTAGAGGAACAACGATTTTAGATTAGTGATCCATGACCCATCATCACTCCTTTCTACTCCTCCGCTGCCGCAGCCACCTCCATCGTTGCTGCCGCCCTTCTGTTGAGGTATGACAGTAAAGCTTTGGACATGAGAACACTGTTTATGAGCTTCTGCTTCTTCCGCCCATCAAGACCTTATGGCTGTTTCCTCCGCTTTTGCTGCTGCTGGTGGTTGCCGTCGACGTTGAGGGCTGGTCCGTGAGATGAGGCGTTTTGGAGCCACTGCCACCGCCGTTGGTGCTGCTGCTTCTGCTGATGCTGTTGCTGCTCCTGCTGTTGCTGCAGCTGTTGCTGCCATGTTAGATATCGCTGATATAGAGGTGCCTCCGGCTGGTTGACCCTTGCTTGGCGCTGGCTTGGACTTAGCTTCGGCATTCATTTGGTGGCGCATCAGCTTCTCGCGGCGAAGAATGCATATGCGAAGATGGAGATGAGATATGGGTTGCCGCCGGACTGCACCTGGACGAGGACCGGCAGACGACGGCCATCGGCGGTTTAGCAGAGCGCATGTAACTAAAGCTACATAAAAAATCAGCCATTCTAAATTAATAGCTGACAAGATAGAAGATGAAGGTACCGCAGGAATGGAATGAAGACCACTGAAATGAAACAAATATCAAATCAAGTTGCCAGTAATACAGAGAGAACGTATGGGTTGCAACTCTAGCTGTATGACTATGCCTAATCCTAGCCAAAAGCCTTATTCTTAGGCATTACCTTAGACTATAATCGTATCCCTTAAATGATGAATGATGCTGCCTGTTGCTGTTGTTTTCGTTGCCGGGCAACTCGACTACACTCGCAGAACATTGTGGGATATGCAATTATGAAATATAGAGACATTAGTAACCCTACCACACTAATCCCTTTGGATGGAAATGCTATCCGGGACAGACGTACGCAGGAACTGACTGAAGCAGGAGCAATGGTTAAGGAGCAACACAACAATTAAAGGTAGAGGAACAACGATTTTAGATTAGTGATCCATGACCCATCATCACTCCTTTCTACTCCTCCGCTGCCGCAGCCACCTCCATCGTTGCTGCCGCCCTTCTGTTGAGGTATGACAGTAAAGCTTTGGACATGAGAACACTGTTTATGAGCTTCTGCTTCTTCCGCCCATCAAGACCTTATGGCTGTTTCCTCCGCTTTTGCTGCTGCTGGTGGTTGCCGTCGACGTTGAGGGCTGGTCCGTGAGATGAGGCGTTTTGGAGCCACTGCCACCGCCGTTGGTGCTGCTGCTTCTGCTGATGCTGTTGCTGCTCCTGCTGTTGCTGCAGCTGTTGCTGCCATGTTAGATATCGCTGATATAGAGGTGCCTCCGGCTGGTTGACCCTTGCTTGGCGCTGGCTTGGACTTAGCTTCGGCATTCATTTGGTGGCGCATCAGCTTCTCGCGGCGAAGAATGCATATGCGAAGATGGAGATGAGATATGGGTTGCCGCCGGACTGCACCTGGACGAGGACCGGCAGACGACGGCCATCGGCGGTTTAGCAGAGCGCATGTAACTAAAGCTACATAAAAAATCAGCCATTCTAAATTAATAGCTGACAAGATAGAAGATGAAGGTACCGCAGGAATGGAATGAAGACCACTGAAATGAAACAAATATCAAATCAAGTTGCCAGTAATACAGAGAGAAAACCAATTAAGAGGCACTTTAGTACTTATAAATTCAATTTTATTAGGAAAATTAAGCGGAAGTACTTCAGATTGAAGTCCAGATCAAATCTATAGCCGGTATAGATTGTTAGGAAAAATGGCATAGTCTAAAATATCAGGTTTCTGTCTGCGACAGAGAGCAATTGATAGTTTTTCGTGATTTTAATATCAGTGATATATCGTTCTCTTCTGAGTTTGATTCTACCGGGTTTACACTTTTAAGGCAGCGCAAGGGTGCTTGCAGCTTTTTCTGCGGGGCAATACCAATATCTTCGGCTCTATCGACTCGTCTTGCCATGCTGATCAAGAATACATATACTTTATGGGATCGCAGATGCTACCTTCTAAATTAATTTATTTACAAATGGTGTCTTAGCGTCTACATACCAAATTTGAACTTAGCTCTTATAGTCTCCGAGATCTAGGTGTTCATACGGACAGACGGACAGAAGGACATAGCTAGATCGACTCGGCTGTTGATGATAATTAAAAAAATATATATTTTATATTTTGCACGTATACAATATACTCGTTTACTCTACTAGAGTACGAGGGGAACGTACGGGGTGGATCGTATGTGTTTAGAGTTGACAACACTAACCCCATGTTCATTTGTACGAAGGTGTCAAAAGCCGATAAAATGATGTTAAGATAAAATGGGTAGACGATGTTGGTGTTCAAACGAACACGTATTTGAAAGCTGACATTTCAGGCAACATTCTTGGTGAACACAGCTGTTTAACTATATGCTAGCGTTAAAAGATATACTGATTAGAAGATGTTTAAAATATCTTTATAAATAAATACTTGCACTTGTTGGCCTGTCACTGAAAAAGTCACAGTCTCGTACGAACTCTCACCGAGTAAAGACGTGCCTACAAAAAAGCGGAACTTTTTCGTATAAAGTGCCGTTATCTGCTTTTTCGACTGCTGCCTTCTGATTGGTCGAGCCAGCCACGCGTTGGACTTCGACACTAACACACTCACACACACGCGCTCAATTGCGTGTACGTGTGCCTGCATGTGTTCATTTACCGTTGCTTTTACCAACTGTAAAGAAAGAAAGAAAGAAACAATTAACTGCACTTTCCGCCGCAGTCGCTGCCCTCGGCAGTCTCATCAGGCATCATGGCTACCTCAACCTCACTTTCATCTGATGCTCTAGCAGATCCCGCAGCCCCTGCAGCTCTCGCAGCCACCACCAAGCCCAAATGGCAGCTCACGCCAGCGAGGCTTCTACTTGGAGGAGCTCCCAAGGCCAAGGTCGGCCCATCAGCGCCCAAAACGCTAAAGGCGTCACCAGTGCGCGACAGCAGTGGAAGAGATGGAGAGACCAGCTCGTCCAGCTTGGAGCCGGGCGAGGTCAGACGCAAGACCCCTGACCAACATGAGATCCAATAGATATGCCGCTCTCATCGACACCATGGACGCCGACGAAGCAGAGGAGGAGACCCTCGACGATCCCGACCCCGTCCCCACTGCCCCCGTGAAGACCATAAAGCCACCGCCGATCTTCGTCCCTGATGTCTCGAACATCATGGGATTCATCACCGACGTTGCTCTGGCCATCGGAAATCTCCGGTTTGACTACAAGTCTGGCAGGGACGGTCGTGTCCGAGTCAATCTGGAGGACAAGGACAGCTTCACCAAGCTCAAGGCTTACCTCAACGAGAACGAGATACGCTACCAGACGTTCCAGGCGCGGGACGAACGCGCGTATAGAATAGTCGTCAAGGGGCTCCATTACTCCACGGAGATCGACGAGATCAAGGACGCACTCTCAGCGCATGGGCACAATGTGCGAGGTCGTGAGATCAAGAACGCCATCAGCCGCACCACCAAGAAGCCGATGTCGCTGTTCTTCGTCAACTTGGAGCCAGCCAGCAACAACAAAGACGTTTTTGCAATCAAACGCCTCTGCAGGTGTATCGTCACCATTGAGCCTCCATTGAAGTCCAAGGATGTACTTCAGTGGTACGGATGCCAGGGATTTGGTCACTCCCAGAAGTACTGCCGGCTCCCACCCAGGTGCGTGAAGTGCGGAGATGACCACCATTCCAACGTGTGCACCAAGTCCAAGGAGCTACCTGCTTGCTGTGCCCTGTGCAATGGAATCCATCCCGCCTCATATAAAGGCTGCAAGGTCTACCAAAAGGCCAAGGAGCTGCACACTCCCAAGCCAAGGCCAATGGTCCCGCCGACCAACCGAGCTGCACCAGCTCCAGCAGCTATCCCAGGGCTCACCTACTCCAGTGCACTACGAGGTGCCCATCAACCACAGCAGCAGTTTGAATCTGCTCCCACTGCCCCGAGCCAAACCAACTCCAGACTGGACAGACTGGAGGTATTGATGGAGAAAATGCTCGAACAAAATGCAGCCTTGACGCAGTTGCTCACGTCATTATTGGCGATGCAATGCAAATAAGTCTCCACATAGTGTTATGGAACGCTAATGGTCTGTGCAGAAGCAGGCCCGAGGTCGAACACTACTTAAAGACCAACCATGTCGACATCCTCCTTGTGTCCGAAACCCATTTTTCCCAAAGATCCTACTTCACCATCGCTGGCTACGACGTCATCAATGCTAACCACCCCAATGGCACCGCTCGTGGCGGAGCGGCAGTCATTATCAAGAGCGGCCTCAAGTATATTGAGCTGCCAGCTCATCAGGAGGATTGGGTCCAGTCTGCCAAAGTGAGAGTCCTCAGTCCCACCGGAGACACCACCATCGCTGCCGTCTACTGCCCCCCACGCCACATAATCAGAGACGACCAGTTCCAAGACCTGCTGGACAGCCTTGGCCCAAGGTTCATCGCTGGAGGCGACTTCAACGCGAAGCACACCTGGTGGGGATCTCGCCTCAACAACCCCAAGGGCACAGCTTTGTATCGGACCATCACCAGGAACCGTGTTGACTGCCACACCACTGGTGACCCTACCTTTTGACCCACTGACCCCAACAAGGTACCCGACGTTTTGGACATTGCCCTCTCCAAAGGGATCGAGCGGCATAGGATCTCAGCCAGCAACGTACTCGAGCAATGCTCCGACCACTGCGCTGTGAGGCTCCTGGTCAACATTCCAGCCAGCACCAACTCTGCTAGGGGCAGAATGTTCAGGAGGAACACAAACGTTGAGCGGTACCAGAAATGGCTACAGAACAACCTGGACCCGACGGTGGAGATCGAGACAGGTGACGACCTGGATAACGTTGTGGAGTACCTCAACATACAAATCCACAATGCCGCCTCGTATGCCACTCCACCAAGCCGACCCTCCAACAGGATTCAGCATAGAGACGTCCACCCTTGGTCCCCCGAGGTTGCTACTCTGGTTGCTGAGAAAAGGCGACTACGCCGAGTATGGCACAACTCTCGCAAACCCAGGGATAAGACTGAGTTCAATAGAGCTGCCAAAGAACTCAAGGAGCTCTTGTTTAACCTCCGAAAGCTATCCCTGGAGCAGCACCTCGCCCAAGTAGAGCCCGACGACCCTCAACATAACCTGTGGCGGATCACTAAATCGATTAAGAGACCATCGAAAAGGAAGGAACCTGTGCGTGATGCCAACGGTGCCTGGTGCCGTTCTGACAGCCAAAGAGCCAAAGCTTTCGCGGACCATCTGCACGAGGCCTTCACTTCATTCACAAGGTGCACGCAGCAAGAAGCCGCCGAGACTGTCGAGTTCCTGGACGCACCTTGTCAGATGGCGCTTCCAATCGCCGATGTTGAGCCGGATGAGCTTATTGAAGAAATAGGCAAACTCAAAGCGTCCAAGTCCCCTGGCTATGACGGCATCGACGTCCCAGCTATCAAAGCTCTCCCGCCGAATGGAGTCAAGCTTCTGCTCAACATAGCTAACAAATGCTTCCAAATAGGACACTTCCCCACACACTGGAAGTGCGCCGAGATCATCCTAATACAGAAACCTGGGAAACCTGCAGCTAATCTCGCCTCATACAGACCGATTAGCTTATTGGCGGTACTCTCCAAAGTAGTCGAAAGACTATATTTGCGTAGAGTCCGTCCAATACTAGACGAGGCTGGTTTGATCCCCGATCACCAGTTTGGCTTCAGGGAATGCCACGGCACACCAGAGCAATGTCATCGCATTGTGGGAAGAATCTTGGAAGCATTCGAGGAGAAGAAGTACTGCTCAACAGTCTTCTTAGACGTGAAGCAGGCCTTCGACAGGGTATGGCACGCCGGACTGCTACTCAAGCTCAAAACCTCCCTGCCCGCCCCTTACTTTCTGCTGCTCAGATCATACCTTGAGCGCAGAAGCTTCTATGTGAAGTGTGGTAACGAGAGGTCGGAAATCATGGGAAGCGTTCTGGGCCCAGTGCTGTACACCATCTACACCTCAGACATGCCTATTTCCCTAGATGCCAGGTTGCTAGCAGCTACCTACGCGGCCTTCCTGGCCAGCGACGCCTCCCCTCAGACTGCCTCGGACATCCTGCAAGTCCAGCTCAATACCACCAACATATGGTTAAAGCGTTGGAATATAATGGTCAACGCAGAGAAGTCCACCCATTCTACCTTCACACTTAGAAGAGGAGTATGTCCACCAATCCACCTAGACGGCGCTACTATTCCCACCAGTACCACTGCCAAGTAACCCTGGACAGAAGACTTACCTGGAAGCAGCACCTCGTCAATAAAAGGGCACAGATGAACGTCAGGCTGAAGAAGCATCTTTGGCTCATTGGGAACAGGTCAAAACTCAGGCTAAGGGTGAAACTGCTCATTTACAAGGCACTAATGAAACCCATGTGGACCTATGGGATCCCCATATGGGGTACTGCTAGCCGCTCGAACCTCAGCGTGATACAAATGTTCCAAAATAAAGCTCTTAGAGTCTTGTCGAACGCCAATTTACTAACATCAAACGCCGATATCCATCAAGAGCTTGGCGTCCCATGGGTGCATGAGGAGATCGCCAGGCTTAGCAGATCCCACATCGCCCGTCTCGATAGGCACACCAACCCCCTGGCCATCAATCTGTTGGACAACAGCACCACCATCCGGAGACTCAAAAGGCACCACCCGCTGGATCTGCCTCACCGTGGACGCTGAACTCCCCTCAACCCCTCACTCCTTCACCAACTCACCCCCTCACCTCCTCACCTACTTATCCTCCTCCTCTACAACTCGACACAAGTTAATGTACTGTAATTGTCAATGTAAATCCCATACAATTTACCGATTGTCCACATAATAGGACAGATTGTAAATAAAGAAACAAAATCAAAAAAAAAAACTGAAAAAGTCGATAAAATGCCACATAAAATAACGCCAAGAACCGAATAACCATCAGTGAAACGCTGCTGAAACGTAACGAAATCATTTTTGAAGCGAATCATTACCGGCGATGAAAAATGGATAAAATACGAGAATATGCAACTCAAGTGATCATGGTCAAGGGCTGGTAACCAAAAACGACTTCAAAGCCTGGACTGAGGGCAAACAAGGTTTTGCTGAGTGTTTGGTGGGCTTAGAAGGGAGTTCTCTATTATTCCGAAACGGTCAATTCGATATTTTTCTGTGCACAGCGCGACGGTTTGAATGGAGCAATTAAGAAAGAGCGATCAGATTTGAGCAAATGAATGAGAGTTGTCTTCCACAACATTAGTTACAAAACAGGACATTACAGGCAATTAATTTAGTTAAAGTGCTGAAGGTAGATAGGAATATAATTTCTAGTATGAGGAACAGAAATCTAATTTGGCTCATTGAATTCCTTCGACCATCGCTTGATGAAACCCAGAGTACCCACAGCCTTATTGACGGTAATTGAAGTGTGTAAGTAGAATTTTAATTTAGAGTCTAAAACAACAGCCAAGTCATAAACTGAGTCGATCCGATCAAGGGGCATATTGTTAAGAAGGTACGATGTCTGAAGCGGTGTGCTACGACAAAAAGACATAACTTTGTATTTAGAACAGTTGAGATTTAGTAAGCTGACCTGACACCACGATTGGAAAGAATCAAGGTCATCATGAAGTAGAAGGAAGAGTCGTTGAAGGACAAACAAAACTTAACGTCGTCGGCGTACATAAGTAGGATAGAACCCGAAGCAGCTCATTGACAAATAAGGTGAAGAGAAGGTCACCGAAGTGACTACCCTGCGGTACCCCTGATGTAATCCTAAGGTGCTTAGGTGGCCCTGATGTAACCCTAAGAAAGAACTTTCTGAGTTCTGGGATTAAGGTAGTCAGAAAACCACTTAAGAAGATGGGATGGGAAGCCGAGGTCCAACTTATGAATAAGTAAACAGTGATTTACCGAGTCAAATGCTTTGCTGAAGTCAGTGTAAATGACGTAAGTTTGCATTTTATTCTTAAATCCGTTTATTTAAAAATGAAGAGAATTCTAGTAAAATAGTGGTGATACACCTACGCTTCATAAGCCCATGCTGAGCAGATGAAATTATAGAACCACAAGAATGTTGTAACTGTGAAGTGTATATTTTTTCAAAAAGCTTAGGAATAACGGACATATTTGACTCCCTTTTTATGGAGAGCAATAATAAACGAGTCCTTCCAAAAACAAGGGAAATACGAAGAATTCAAAGATAGATCAAAGGCTTCAAAATCGGCTTGCATAGCGCACCAGCGCAAAATCTGAGATACACCGCGGAACGCCATGAGGACCAGGAAAAAAGTTAGGGTTAATAGACTTAAGTTCATAAAGCAATAAGATTTCCGCAACTAGGAAGAGAGGAATAAGTTGTTTAAAAGAAGAATGCACACAAATTGATCTGTATTTGCTTTAGTGCTTATATCAAATAATAAAGAAGGTAGTGTACTAATTATGTATATAACATAATTATATAAAGTTATAATCGCGCTTTCTTTCATGTATTTTTATAGCGTCGTCTCTTAACAGCTGCTTCTATCGTTATGGATACATCGATAATAATATATTAAGATATGTTAGTCTTAATATATCGTACATAACTATTTTTTTTGTAGCAGTCAGCCATTGAAATTGACAGTACAATATTAGGAATGACCAAATACAAATAACTGGGTGGCAACAAGTTGACCATTTTTATACCCTTGCAGAGTGTATTATAGTTTTGTCACGATATTTGTAGCGCATAGCTTGATCAGCATGACAAGTCGTGTCGATATAGCCATGTCCACCTGTGTGTCTGTCCGTCTGTTTCTATGCGAACTCGTCTCTCAGTTTTAAAGCTATCGAATTGTAGTTTTCGCCATATTCTTCTTTATGGTGTAAGCTGCTCATATGCAAAAATCGTTAAGATCGGATAGCCCCCATATAACCGACCGATTTGGAATGAACTCTTAGTATACACAACTTTTTTGGTAGATGTCAGTTTTTGATGGCTTTTCGCGTACCAAACAAATATCATTCCTATCGGATCACTATATCATTCAGCTCCTATATAATTGGGAATGAACTCAGTAAAGCAAAAATGGTTGTTTCTTACCAACCAAATTTGGTAAATGTCAGTATATGAAGCTTTTACGTCTGCTGACCAAACTTTATCCTTATCGGATTACTATATTATATAGCTCCCATATAGCCGACCTATTCGGAGTGAACTCTTAGTTCAGCCAAATTTGTTATTTTGTATCCAAATTGAGCCAAATTTGATAAATGTAATTTTTAGAAGCCTCAACATCTGCTGACGGCTGTTTCATAAAGCTCCCATATAACTGACCGATTCGGAATGAACTTTTATATACCGGATTTTTTATTTTGTTCTTTATCCGAATTAAACCAAATTTGTCAGTGTCAGTCTTAGAAGGCTCCACTTTTGCTTACCGAATTTCAACCGAATATGCAAGGGTATGTAAGCTGCGGTTTAACGGAGAAAGCCTTCCTTTCTAGTTTCTGTTACGCTCTGCACACAAATATAACCGAAAAAACAAGCACACAAAACTCTCTCTGAGCAGTAGACTTCGTTTCTTTTCGATTTGGTTTTCTGCTGAGAGCTCTCAGTTCAGCGACTCGTTTGACGGTCTTTTACTAAACAACGCATAGAGACGGACACGATGGACGGTCGCTCAATGACGTTCACCAAATGAGCAAAAGACTTAAAGGTTGAACTAAAACGTTCTTTGTTTGTTTTGTTGCACTATGTGCATTGGCTCGTTGGCTGAAATTCTGTGACTTTAGAAGTATACGATTAATCATCTTGAAGCATGCAATTTTAGTTTTAACAAAATTTTTGTTTAAATTTTTTTAATATTAAAAAATACAAAATTTTTTCAGAGAACAAATTAAATTAAATTTATTTTAAAAATTATTATTCAATTTATTTTTATATATTTTATATACTATTTTTATTTTTAGAACCATCTTGTCCACAATATTAGCAAGAACACCGGTTGCACTGCTTTTGTAATTTATGTTATTATGTTATTTATTATCTATTCTGAGTTAAGCTTAACAACTAATAAGGTATTTAGATTTTCACGTAAACATTCACTTAACATTGGCAAGTAACATGTTAAACCGACGCCACTCTCGCATATACGCATACACACAAAGACCTTTTCTGATTTGAACACGACCAAACGGTCCGGGAATGCTCAGGGTAAAATAATTATTGGTGAATGATTGATGTGAACGATTGCTCTCTGTCGCTTTTGCTCAATGTGTCAGCAAAGAAAAAGGAAAGCTAACTTCGGCTTGTCGAAGCTTACATACCATTTACATTGTAAATATATAATCAATCTAGATCTGAAAAGAGTAGATACAAGGGATACAAGACGAATTTGATGTAATTTGAATGAAAGACGGAAAAGTTATGCACCTAAGTGTTCATTCCAGAACAATCGGTTATATGGTAGCTATATGATTGATTCTCTGATCTTGATCAGCACAGGGCAGCGGACGTAGGGTCTCCTCAAATTGATGCAACCCGAATTTGGTTTGATTTGGATGAAAAACAGAAAAGTTATGCTGCTTAGTCTTCATTCCTGAAAATCGGTTATATGGAAGCTATACGACATAATTGTAGGATCTTGATCAGATCAGGCCAGTGGACGTGGGGCTTCTTTAAATTGATACAAACCGCATTTTTTTTGATTTGGATGAAAAACAGAAAAGTTATGCACCAAAGTGTTCATTCCGGAACAATCGGCTATATGGGAGCTATACTATATAATTGCATCTGGTAAAAATTTCAGCCTTGTAGCTTTTAAGACTTCTGAGATCTTTATATTGAAACTGACGGGCAGACGGCCATGGTTATATCGATTCCCCTTGCAAGCAAGCACGCAGCACATACGATATGCATAAAATGAAGGCTTAGCTTAAATAATAAAAGTAAAAAATAATTTTTTTTTTTTTTTTTTTTTTAAATTGTATATCATTATCTTTATATACAATCTGTCCTGTTATGTTGACAATCAGTATATTGTATGGCAATTACATTGGCAATTACAGTACATTAACTTGTGTCGAGTTGTTGAGGAGGGGTGAAAGTAGGTGAGGGGGTGAGTTGGTGAAGTGATGAGGGGTACACACAATTGACAGGGACGAGGACGAGCACAAACAAACACAACACTAACATATATATATACAACACGGAACACCCAGCCCAAAGCGCGGGGATCGAACCCGCGACTGCTGTTGATCTCCTGACGTCAAAGGTTTGAGCCTTAGACGCCAGCGCCAACACCAGCGGCCTAAAAAAAAAAAATAATTTAATGCAGTTTTATTAAATGCTCTTAAAGGTTTGCGTTAAAACCTACAACGAAATTAAGCACAATAAAAGAAAACTCGGACACAACTTAAAAATTTATACTCGAACGCGAAAATTAGTCAGAGAGCGAGTGTTGGGAGGTTTTGACTTATAGTTAATGTGTATAAGTTAACACAAGTAACGCAAGTTTAATGTAACTTGATATTACATCATCCACTGACGCTGGCATTGCCCTGGGCTGGACGGGCTTGCTTGCACAACGGGGGAGCACATTTTCGGCTCACTCACTGCGTCCGGACAACCAAGTGTTTTATAAATTCTTATCTCTGTTTTGGATAACGGCGCATCTGCCTAACACTCCGATCGAACGACCAGGTGTTCATAGTCTTTTGAATAAGCAACATCATATTAATTTGACAAATTAAATGATAATAGATGGATAATTGCCAGCAAACCTATTAGAGTTTTAATAAACATTTAATTGATATATGTTTTCGAGCATTGCGCTGCATATCCGTTTTAAGCTCTCAATGCAAAGCTCCGATCTCTGCTTCGGTCTCGTGCAAGGGCTAAATTTGTCTAATGGTACCGAAGATATTCAAATCTTTTTCAATTTACATATGCGTAGATGTTATACAGAGCTAAATTTTGATGTACATACGTTAGTGCGACTGGAACAGCAACATAATGTAAAAAAGTCGGCGGTGCCACGCCTCTTTTGTAGTAAGTACCAAAAGAAACCGAGGAACGCTGGGTATGCATGCTAGTGGTTACATATAACTGTTTTGTCCTTTTGGGAATAGGCAATAGTTTATTTTATTTTTTTATAATTTACAAATATAGATCAAAATCTATTCTATTGCTTGAATAAAAATTAGTGTCTTCGCCACACTTTCTTACGTAGACTCCACCCTTGAAATGGTCACTTTTTGACCAATTCAACATTCTTTCAGTGCTGAATGGTCCTTGAATTTCAGTATCACTCTGATTCCACTTAAACTCCCACATTGTAATTTTCGGTTCTAAAATATTTGCATCCTGCGCTGATACCTTAGTTTTCAGAAGCTCAGATTCTTTTTCTTGGAAATCATCGGAATACATGTCGAATCCTTTGCTAACCGTGGCTTTGCTTGTTGATTGAAATTCAGAAAGTTGAAGCTTAATCTTTTCGTAGCTTTCTTGATATATATCCATGTTTCCAGTATTTGAAAGAATTTCGTTTGCTAGTTCAGTTAATTTTAAAATATTTTGTGTTTCCGTATCTACGATACCGGCTTTCTTACGCTTAAGTTTCTCTATAGTGGATAATTTGGGCCGCCGGTTACCCATTCTCTGCAAGGCGATTTGCACATTTTCCCCAGGTTCCAAATATTCTATTAGTTTTCCTAAGGCAATTGACAAGTTAAATGAAATCCTAGGGGGACTTCCATCTTTAGAGTTTGAACGTTGTTTGTCTTTGTTGGGGTCGAAATAGTTCTTATCTTCTTCAACCTTAGGAATAAAAAAGCCATATGTAGTATAATTACACTAAATGGTTGTTTATAATTACTTTCACCCAATCAACGTTATCCAGCCAATTGTCCTTTATTTCTGTTTCCTTGTTCCAATGATAGTGGCCGTCTTTATCGAAATGTCCTTCTTCTAACTCTTCACGCATATTGAATGGAGTAATTTTTACTTGGTCTTCTATCTTGGCGATGCCGTCTTCTTCACCTTCAATGTCGCTGTCGTTAAGGTTGTCTCTATTAAATAAAATCAAAAAAATTTCATTTTGAGTTAGAACGAATGAATAATGTGAATATATTTTACCGTTCATAGTCGTCGGAATCCTCTTCATCTGAGTCCAATGTATGTTTTTTTTTTAAGTTGTCGATAATAAAATTCTTGGACGGGTGCTGTCTTTTTGTTGCCATTATTGTGGTTGTGGTTATTAATTTGTTTCTTAGTAGTGCAGGAGAAAACATCGATGTTATATCGATACATCGAAGTTGCTCAAATTTTTCAAACATCGACTTTTCCGATGTTTTTGATTATCGATGTTTTTTTAAAGATATGATTTAGCATCACTGACAGAAATTATTTAAAAAGTCTAATGATGGCAAAAAGCAAAATGCTTGAAATGTGGAAATACCTACCAAACTAGTGGCAATACCACCAATTTGTATGGTCATCTAAAGCGGATGCATCCCAGTTTGATCTACCGAAGGCCTCAGTCTCTATTATGTCATTTTTAGACCAAAAATACGTGGCATCATCCAGTAAGAAAACAAGTATTGACAAGGCGCAGGCTTATTATATCAGCTCAGACCTGCGACTGTTCTTCGTTGTTGAAAAGAAATGATTTCGCAACTTAGTGAAAGTACTTGATCCTCACTAGGGGTTACCTTCTCGTACAAAATTCCGAGATTTACACATGGCAAATCTATTCAACGATGTGAGGTTACAACTGATCGACATTCTGGAAGCCGTTAAGTATTATGCTGTGACAACAGATTGCTCTACGTCAAGAGCCATCGAAGCATGTGCACATGCAAATTTTTGTGAATAAAAATAAATGAATTTCAATATATATATATAAAGGAGGCCCCACGTCTGCTGGCCTGATGTGATCAAGGTTGGAGAACTATATCATATGTACAGCTACCATACAACCGATTGTTCCGGGATGAATACTTAGGAGTATAACTTTTCTCTTTTCCGGAATGAAGGAGCATAACTTTTGTTTTTCATCCAAATTATCATCATCAAGATAGGTTAAATATGTGAATAGTATATAAGCTTCAGCAATATTTTTTGCAGCTCGGAAAATTATATCATATAGCCCGCATAGAACCAATTTTTTTTTCGTTCAAATCTAACCAAATTTAATCGTGATTCCGACCCCCTTAACTATATATATTCTTAATCGGAAGCCAAATTTGTGATTTGTTACAGAATTATAATCAGTTTTAATTGTGTTTATTACTTTACAAAGTTTTTTATAGCTTACTGTTACTATTATTAACAACTTATACTATAGTGGATATATAATTTTCACAGTATATATACAAACGTACATACTTAACCCTAATAGGGTAACTGGATGGGAAAAGGGGAAGATTAAAGGGTTCTGTGGGGCAGGTCGGTTGGGTGGACTCTCTTGAGCCTCCTTCTCATTCTTACTCCGTGGATACGTCTACTTCTTAGGAGCCTTTGCGCCAGCTGGTTAGGGTGATGTGCGAGTTTGTCTAGATATGCAGAAGCTTGGCGATTGATCACATCTCCGATCCTCGGTACATGGAGTTCCTTCTCAATATCGCTGTTGCGTATGTACCATGCCGCACCAGAAATTCTGCGCAAGAATTGGGACTGCACAACACGTATTTTATTTAGGTTCGACTTAGCCGCTATGCCGTATACCTGAATACCATATCTCCAAATGGGTGCCAGAATGACTTTGTAAATGAGCGTCTTGTTGGTTACTGACAGTTTATTTCTGGCATTAAGAAGCCAAGCCAAACTGCTCGCCTTTGTCTTCAGACGCTTAACTACGTCATTTATATGGCGCTGGAAGTTTAGTCGCTTGTCCAGAGTGACTCCAAGATATTTGTGAGCTTCCTTCTGCTCTAACAGTTGACCATGTAAAAGTACCCCAGGAGAAGTTTGCGCTCTGAGAGTGTATGTGACTTGTACACACTTATCAGTGTTTATGGCAATATTCCATCCACAGGCCCAGTTCTCGAATTTTTTTAAATAGATATGGATGAGATCTGTAGCGGTGAAGACGCAACTGTCTCTGGCCAGTACCGCAGTGTCATCAGCAAAGGTGGCGACAAGCAGATTGCTCTGGTCCGAGATCGGCATGTTGTCAGCTGAAGGCATATCGTGCGTATACAGGCTGTAAAGGGTTGGCCCTAACACGCTACCCTGGGGTACACCAGCTCTGACCGTCTTTGCATGAGAGGACACCCCGTCCTGAACAACTTTAAAGGATCGTTCGTGAAGAAAGCTTTTAACAATAAGATAGAACTGTGGATTAAGTAGATCTTTAAGTTTATGCAGGAGTCCTGCATGCCACACTCTATCAAATGCCTGCTGGATATCCAGATACGCTCCGACAACATACTCCTTTTCGTGGAATACCTCCAGAATAAAGTTTACAACTCGGTGTAGTTGCTCGGGCGTGCCGTGCCCGAGCCTAAAGCCGAACTGAAATTTTGGCATTGCCTTTTTGACCGCGCAGGCTTCAAGAATCCTTCTTAAAATGCACCTCTCCAATATTTTGCCAAATGCTGGCAGTAGGCTTATTGGACGGTACGAATCCAGCTCATCTGCTGGCTTCCCACTTTTGTGTAGCATGATGATGTTGGCCTTCTTCCAGGCGCCTGGGAAGTGTCCGAGTCGAAGAGCGGAGTTGAGAATGAATACGAGGAATAGCAAAGCTCTGCGAGGGAGCAGCTTGATAGAGCGATTATCAAACTGGTCCTCGCCTGGAGCCTTGTTATTGCGAAGCTTTTTGATTTCCTTTTCCACTTCAGTAAGGGTGATAGGAGCTACAGAGAGGGCCATCTGCAACGGAGCTTCCAGAGATTCGGTTACTAGCTGTACTCTTCTTGGCGACGATGTCTCAAACGGCTGGAATCTTTCTTCCAGATTATTCGCAAACGCTTCGGCTTTTTCCCGGGGGGATCTTGCCCAAGAGCCATCTGGGTTTCGGACTGGGAATTTCGGTGAAACTTGCCTTTTGAACCTCCTCGTAAGCTTCCAGAGCGCAAACGTAGAACTTTCATCGGGAGTAGCTTTCTCCAGGAAGGCGTCTGTGGCTTTTCTTTTTAGTGTGGCTAATACCTTTTTTACCCTGTTAGAGATCCTTCTATACAGTCTATCGATCGCCGGGTCATTGGTTCTGATGAACTCGCGTCTGAGGCGCTTCTTGAGCGTTAGAAGGCTTATTGCTTCCGGAGAGAGAGTGAGGTTGCTGTGTCCGTCTCTACAGTGAGTTGCACCAACTGGGGCAGCAATAAGAGCAGCGCTCTTAGCCCTGCTTATGAAAGTTTCGACAGCTTTGTCGATATCTTCTGGCGTGTTTATTTCCGTGTTGAGATTAAAAGCATTGTTCATCTCGTCTTGGAAGAGTCTTATGTTGGCACCAGGAGAAACAAGCCTCGTTATTGGGGTAGTTCGCTGAGGCGACATTGATAGAGAAGCAACCAAGGGCAAATGATCCGATGAAAGTTCATACTCTTCTCGTACCGAGAGCAGACTGTTGGCTATACCCTTGTACATGTAGAAGTCAATGCACGTGGGCGTATCCCTCCTGTTATACGGGTAGTAAGTGGGTCTGCCAGTGGCTAGCACTTGTGTTGCACTGCTGGTAAGACAGCCATGAAGCGCAGTGCCTCTAGCGTTTGTCGTCAAACTGCCCCAGAGTCGATGTTTTGCGTTGAAGTCGCCACCGACGATAAATTTTTGACCGAGCTGATCAAGTAGACTGCCAAACTCAGGGGTACTTTAAGGCAAACCTGGTGGAAGGTACGCAGCAGCCACAGCGATTTCACCTAAATTAGTTGAAATGATTACGGTTGCCAACTGTACGTGATTAGTCATGATGAGTTGTTGGTGATAGTGCACTAATCCCTGCCTGATTAGCACACATGCTCCGCCTCTGGGGCGCCCTCCAGGGTGATCTGCTCGATAACATGTGTAACCTGCCATGTTGAAGTGGGAACCATCGTGTAAGAAGGTCTCTGAGATAAGCAAAATGTCGATTTCGTGCTTGATCATAAACACCTTAAGCTCATTAGTATTTGGGATTATACTACGAGCGTTCCACGTACCGAGGCGCAGCACAGTAGCCATTATTTGTGCTGCTTCCCCGGCTTGAAACCTCTGAGTTCCTTGATCTCATCCAACAGCCTAGCGATGGTTTTCTCAAAACCCGCAATGGTCTGCTGCAAGGAAATTATCATTTTTACTAGTGCGCCATGAAGAGCTGTATGATCATAATGCTGTGGTTGTTTTGGATTTGCCACACGTTGATGGAGCAGGTCAGTACCCTGAGCTTGCTGATGTGATCTATTCCTATCAGGTCTTATGCCCTGCTGCCCCAAAATTGACGCCTCTGCGTACGTCAGGCCCTGACGCACAATTGAGGTTGGGATTACCTGCTGTTTGATAATACGCGTGGGCTGAGCGTGGCCTTCACGCATCACGGGACCAGTATTGACTCCGGACTTACGGTTTTTGAGCCGTTGGACGTATACTCTGCAGCTCTTATTAGTTGCTTCGTGGTTTCCATTACAATTGACGCACACCAGGTCATCACAAGTCTTTGCCTGGCATAGGCTAGAAGCAGTCCAGTGAGGCTTGCTGCATCTACCGCATCTGGGCTCCTTGGTGCAATAGTTCCTGGTATGGTCAAATCCAAAGCAGCGGTAACATTGGCCCATGTCAATCTTCTTTCTCGGCATCTCCACTCTAACTCTTTGCCGACCGACTTTATTGACCTTTCGAGCCTCCCGATTATTGTGGGCCTTTTTGAGATCTATAAACCAAACATTCTGGCCTGGGGCTTTGGATGGAGCAGTTTCAGAGGGGTCCTCGACCAGTGATTTTGACTTCGGATTGTACATATTCACTACAGAGTGCCCTTGAGAGGTGAATGCAGTTTTAATTTGCTCGGTGGGGGTGAATGCAGCCAAGTTGCATACCGCCACTCTAAAAGCTCTGTCCTCAGGTAGGCAGAAGTGCGTATATTGGAGGTTTACTTCCGAAACCTTTTTTGTGATGGCTCTGTGGGCATCAGAGTCACGAGCGTATATGCGTAAATTGCTATTACGAGCAGCCTTAAATTCGTATGAGTCAGCAGTAACCGCTGAGTTGAGAAGCCTCTCCAGGGCTGGTACATCACTGATGGCCAGTACTGTGATTTGGCTAGGCTAAGGCGGTTTTTTTTCCGTTGGTTTTTTCCTTGAGTCTGTGTCTCTCCATCTATGTCGACTTCGTCCAGGGGAACGTCCATGTCGAGATCAACGTCTGCTTAACTAAGATCTAGATTTGCAAGAGCTTCAAAACGGTTTTTTGCATGTAACGTAGGTCTTTTATTCGCAGTTTTAGGTGCATCAAGTGATCTTCTTTTTTTGGCGGAACTTTCTGCCAGGGGACATCTGCCGGCTGGAACACAGGCATGTTAATGATTTTATCAGGTTGTGGTAGTGAGCGACTGGCTCCTGGTAGCTGCTGTTTCGTTGATCCAGTTAGTTGGCTTGTGCCGCTGACCACTATTGGCTGGTTGCCATATGAATAAACTCCTCCAGATGAACAAGTAGTCACGTAACATGCGGCTGAAGTTGAAGCTACCGAGAATGTAGCTGCAGATGTAGTGGGAACAATAGTGTCTTCGTGTACATAACCAGATGCAGTACGTGAGGTGCCATGTGAGGCAAAATCGTCCATCAGTTGTGATCTAAATTCAGAAGGTGTTAGACCAACCAATTCCTTCGTTTTCTGATAGTCTAGCAGATTGTTCAGAACCACAGTAGGCCGAGAGTCAGGTACTTGTTTGTTATTCATAGCCAATTGTTAATATTTAATCACTCAAATAATAAAATTGGATAGTTACACTTTATACGTGCTTTGATCTTGCTTGAGCGCACAAACAAGAGAAAACAGAACAAAAACAAAAAAAACTTGCTGATAAGCAAGAATTTATTGCCCCTCTTGTGCGGCTGCGCGCAGGCTGAGGGGTAATGTAATGCCCAGTGGGCAGTGTTCGTAGTTCTTGCGCACTACTTTCTTATCTTTATTCGCAAGACTTTGCCGGCACCGTTATAACGCGGCGCCCAAATGGTCAGTATGTGCTATTTTTAGCACAGAGCAGAGGTAACAATCGAAACTTGATTAGCTGGAACTTAGTGCAAGCGCGACAAGACCGTTCACAGTGAATGCCGATAACCGATTGTTTCAATTGTATTAGATAAAATATCTCATACAAAATGTGTGTTATGATTTGTCTACAATTATTATCTGATTTTAATAAAATTTGGCAAATCGGTAGTTTATGTGCTTATACATATATAAACCGAGTTTCAACTGAATGTGGGAGATATAAGGTGTTTATCGATTCGTGGGGGCGTGGCAAACATTGAAAACAAAATTGATCTGAAGAAACATTAAGGGAGTCTACGTACCACAATTGGTACCTCTAGCTCTTACAATCTTCGAGATCTTGGTGTTCATTCGGACTCGCTCGCTCTCTTTCAATAAAAGGAAACTACAAGCCATAAACGATTTACATTATCTGCTAGCTAGATGCGTTAGTGTAAATGTTTTTTTTTTTTTTTTTCATTTAAGAGAGCTATTAATAGAGATAAAGTTAAAGAGATTATTGTAGTTACAACAAAGGACACGAAAAGGTTCATGCAGGAGTTTAAATTACAGAGCTGAAGATAGATAGGGACATAATTCTTGTAGTTCTACGAGGGACACAGAAACTATTTTGGCTAATTAAAGTCGAAGAATTAGCTTATATATAAAGATAACATTAAGCCTAATTCTACGATGGAAGGCTTATTAGCAGAAGACAACTTGAATATGAAGTAAGAGAGCACGAAGAGCAAACAGTAAAAATTTTTTTTAACAGACAATGCGATCCTGAGAAGTATACAGTAATTTAGTTGTATAAGTATCATCACATTCCTTCAATCATCGCTTGATAAAACCTAGAGCACCCACAACTTTATTAACGTTAAGTGAAATGTGTAAATCGAATTTCAATTTAGGGTCTAAAAGAATACCCAAGTCGTCAACTGAGTCGATCCGATCAATGGGCATATCGTTAGGAAGGTACGATGTCTGAAGCGGTATGTTAGGAAAAAGGGCTGTACATTCAGAACAGTTGAGACTTAGTAAATTGAGCTTGCAGACTAAAGTGGGAGGAAGAATCATTGAAGGAAAAGTAAAGTTCAACGTAGTCGGCGTATTTTAGTACACGAGAATTGGAGTGTACCTGCGGAAGATGATTGATAAATAGGGTGAAGAAAAGGGGACCGATGTGGCTTTCCTGCGGTACCATTGATGTAACCCTAGGGGGCTTAGAGTATGAGTATTAAAAGAAACTAAATTTCTAAGATATTCTAAAACCCTTGTATTAAAAATGAAGAAAATTCTAGTAAAGTAGTGGTGGATGACCTACGATCCATAAATCCATGATGAGCAGCTGAAATTACAGAATTGTGAATGTTGTAACTGTGAAGTTCATATTTTTTCAAAAACTTAGGAATAGCAGACTGTTTTGATATGCCTCTGTAGTTTTTGGCATGTCTTACTGCCCTTTTATGGATAAATAATAAACGACTCCTTTCAGAAAGAAGGGAAAGACGAAGAATTCAAAAGTATATTAAAATGCTTCCAAATCGGCTTGCAAAGCGAATCAGCCCAGAATCTGAGTATACACCCCGGAAGTCATCAGGACCAGGAAAAAAGTTTTCCGTAACTAGGGGAGGAGGGATGTTATCAGACCTGTGTAAGCTATAAGGATATATCTGATCGGACCGGTACTTAAACGAGGAATAAGTTGATTGAAAGATTTCTGCAAAATTGGCAATGCCTTGCTCTGTACTTGCTTTAGTGTTTATATAAAATAATAAAAAAGGGAGTCCTCCCTGTCTAGATGTTTTTCTTTTCGATTTAACGAAATTATTGATTTTTTTTGGGTCATGAGACAATTGTTCACTACAGCGATGCAAATTTTATTTATAGCACTCGGAATGAATGACAGTGAACCTTGAACGAGCAACAATTTAACGCGAATAGTCAGATGACCTTCCAGAAATCTTGAATTTCTTAGTCAGATTTGAATTATTTTTTGAATTAGACTGTGTAGTACTGTGTAGTAAACCAAGGAGGCTTATTAAGCCTAACAGGACAACTGAACGGAACCAAATCTTAAAAATGGAATAAAGAATTTTGTAAAAGAAGTCTACCGCACTGTCCATATCTGTACAAGTATGACCAGTCTGATTGAAGGATGACACTATTAAGGCTGTCAAAATCGGTCTTTCTGAACGAATATGTTCTAGCTAAAAAATTGGATGTTGCTTAGTATCGTATAATGATGAGCGAAACGGGTCTTCAGGAAGCAAAACGGACTAACTTTAGAGACCATTGAAATGGAAGGGTCAGAAGCAAATATCAAATCATGTTGCCGATTCAATGAGTTGGTTACAAAATTAACTTGAGATAAGGACAATTGAAGTAGTAGTAAAAATCGTGTTGCTTTAAAGGTATCAAGCTGGCTAAGTCGATGACAGAGGATCACGTCACATCACAGATGTTGAAATCCCCAAAAACCAACAATTGATAAGTATCAGAAAGCATTGACGCGATCGATTGAATAGCATTAAGATGATCCAAGTAAATAGAAATATCAGAACGCGGAGGAACGTAAGAGGCAGTGATAAAGACAGAAAAATATTTAAGAGCCACTTTAGTACTTATAAATTCAATTTCTTTACGAAACTTTAGCAGAATTGGTTACGACAGAAGGTCGGAATCAACAACAATCAATACGCCACCATCCTGGCGGGAAGGACGATCAAATCTTAGGCGATATAATTATTAGGAGAGATTACAGATTCTCGTATATCGGGTTTTAACCAAGTTTCAGTAAAAATTAAAATATCAGTGTAAAGTTTAGAGAGTTTAGATTTAAGGCCTCTAACATTTTGGTAGGCAAGAAAAAAAGATGAAGTTACTGTTATATGTGGTATCCGATTTCTAGTTCTAGCTTTAAACTCCTTCAAGTAAGTGCTCAGGCCAGAAACTTTTTTGGCAGATTTTGTGAAAACAGTCGTTCGGAACACCTATTTTGGAAGAAGCTATATTGCGCGTAGCATTAAACCTAAACTTTTCTACCTTAATATTCGCACTATGTAAACTAGTTTTGGTCTGTTCATTGGTTTAAACACATTCTGATGTAGAATCTATGGCTAGTACAGAAATGAAGACCATAGTCGGCTTTGCAATGCTGATGGGAGATCTAGGCAGGGCAGCCACAGCAGTGGGTATGCTGCTGTCGGATGTATTCAACGATACTGAGAGCGCTACACTGGAAAGTTTGGCAGGGGGTGCAAATTCCGACCTTTGCGCAGACGAGCAACCTTCAATTTTCGTGTCGTCCAGCCTCTCCAGATTGGCCTGAGGGCCCATCCCCATTAAAGCGTCCGCATTAGGCAGCCGATGAACGGGTTCGGGACTGTAACTATCGAGCAGACTAAGACGAAAGGGAGAATATCTTGAAGATGGCTCAGGGGTTTTCGGCTCTATAACGACAGGGGTCTTTATTCAGACCAGATCTACCCAATTCATTTACTTTCTTACTCTTAAGAGACTCCATATTAAAAGATGTGAAATTTGATGCGAGCTTCGAGAATGACATATTAAGTGCTTAAAACCAACGTGGAGAGCAATAAAGCCTTCCTTTGATTTTTTTAAAAACTAACGCAACTCGTCTTCAGCATGACGACGCCATTCAAACCATGATTACTCGTAAAAAAAATCGCTTACACGGACACTCACTTTGGCACATTTAAAATAAATGGTGTTACGACAGAGCCAAATAAAATAGCATAGGCATAGGAAGAATCAGACATGGAAATTGCATGCACAATAGAAATGATAAAAATTTCTTACTGGGACGGATTTGAGACGACACAATGCAAAACAAAATATAAACAAGCAAGAACAGAGAGTCTAAAAATAGCATAAACTTGCAAGCAGACACTCAAGCAAAAACAACAACGTACAGCGCAAAGAGAATACTAGCACTGCTGTACTTGTATGCTTATGCTTACAGCTCAGCTTTTGGTTTACCTTGCACAATAAAAAAAAACAATTTAAAGCAGTTTTATCAAGTGCACTTAAGGGTTTGCGTTAAAAGCGAAACCGAAATTAAGCACAACCAAAGAAAACTTGGACACAACTTAAAATTTTATACACGAACTCAAAAAATTAGCACAATACGGGAGATTGCAAAAAAAGCAACCGTCTTAAGCGAAAGTCAGAGAGCGAGTGAACATGAATGAATTATCATCCCCTCTCGATTTATCTCACACACCCTTACAAATACTGTTTCTGCAACAGCTGGATCAAAAGCTTTCATTAGCGCCATCTAACTAATTTGGTAAAATTCGGATAAACAAGAGTTTTTTTTTTGCCAACAGTTTTCATTGTGGGTCAGTTATATGGGGTATATATAATTTAGTGTCCCGATCTGGACTATATACATATGAGCAGCTTCGATAGCTTCAAAACCGAGAGACTAGTTCGCATATAGAAAGTAGAACAGACAGACAGACGGACAGGGCTATATTTGCTCGGCTTGTCATGCTGATCAAGAATTTATTTAATTTAGGTCGGACATAAGAGCCTAGTTCGCAGAGAAACAAAAGGACAGATAGAAAGAAAGACAACGGACATGGCTATATCGACTATTCATGCTGATCGCTGATCCACTATATAAATAGTTTCTGGGGCCGTAGATGATTTCTTCTATATACCCTTCTTAAGCCCTTCTAAAAGCCAATGAAATTATGCAAGCTGATGGAGAAAAACCGGCACAGAAGCTGTGAGAAAATAGCGGAAGCCCTAAATATCAAGCATATGACAGTTTCGATTCATCTAAAAAGAACAACCTACTCATAGGTCGATGTTTGGGTGCCACATGTATAAATGCAAAGAAATTTAATTGACTGAAAGCCCATCTATGAAACGTAACGAAATGGAACCTTGTTTGATTTACGGGCATTGAAAAATTGGTTATATACGAGAATATACAAAGCAAGCGATCAATAAACGACGGTTGAGTGATTGGTGGGATTGATAGGGAATTGTCCGTTATGAGCTGCTAGAATGTGGCGAACTGATCAATTCGATCACACGATGCACAATTCGATAGTTTAAATGAAGCAATCAAGAAAGAGCGGCCAGAATTGGCCGACAGATAGGGAGTTATTTTCCATCATTATAGCTCCATGACTTATACACATCTTCGAAAAGTCGATAGCATACTTTCCGGGTCCGAATTTTAGTGCCCGAATTACTTGACATAATCATGGTTATCACAAATTATTAGGTAGTTTTGTACTTTTTATAAGAGAGGAATGCTATCTTCTGTGAGCTGAAGAATCCAAAACTTTGCAGAAATATGGACTTTTGTTTGTGTATGTTAAAAAGAGACGAAGTGTTAGAAAAAAACTGCTAATTACACTAGGTAACAGCCAGATTATATCTCGCTTCTCACTCACTTTTTTTTATAGAATTGGGAGAACAGTCAAAGATTAAAAGAACCCAAAAATAAAATTTTGTTGGCTAAACTTTCTTTAAAGTATTTTTAAAAATTTAGGATTTGCATATCCTGTTCCTATCCGAATTCTTGCAAAGTATATAGAACTCAGATCGTCAGGATTGACTTTGAGCAATCATCTTCGATGAATAAGTTTTCGATTAATTAAGTTTGTGAAATGTGTGTAACAGGCAGAAAGAAGCGTTTTCAACACCACAAAGTATATACAAGCAGGGTCGATCTAGCTATGACCGTACGGAAGTAAGAAAACCTAGATCTTACAAACTGCAAGAGATAAAAATTTCAAGTTTACATTTCTATTTGCAATAATTATGTACCAAGATCACGTTTTTTTTTTTTTTTTAATTTGGTTGAAACGCCAACTTTTTATGGTAGTCCCCATACAAAATACCGCCAACTTTAGTGATTTTATTTCATAGCTGTTTTGTTTTTATTGGAATTTAGTCAACTTTGGGGATTATGAGTCCTAGAGTCATCTACATCAACTAACCAAATTTGATTCAGATAGGGCCACTATATCATAAAGCCCCATAGAATTAATTCTTTCGGAATGAATAGAACATTTTTGTGTTTTATCCAAATCGAACCAAATTTGTTATGTATTTATTTTAAGATGCCCTATGTCTGTTGACTAAGTTGTATTCAGATCGGGCAACTACATCACATTGCCCCATAGAACCGATTTTTTGAAATTGACATAATTTGTCTGAATTTCAATCAAGATGGTTGCTATTATTAGACCGATACTTAAGAGAAGAATAAGTTGTTTGCTTTAGTGTTTATATAAAATAATAAAGAGGGTAGTGTTCTAATTATGTATCTAATATAATTATATAAAGTTATAATTGTGCTTTCTTTTATGTCTTTTTATAGCGTAGTGTCTTAAGAGCTGCCGATATCGTTATCGATACATCTATAATAATATTTATATGTTAGTCTTAATATATCGTCCATAACTGTTGAGTGTTTATTCATTTTGGCGATATTATTACACGCTTTTGTTACCTTTTTGAGTTAAATATGGTATTACAGTAGTTTTGAAAACTCCAAATTCAAATAATAATAAAAATAGCGTTGTTAAATATAGTATTACTATGGTAGTTCAATAGGATCATTACATTAGCTTATATTTAGCAAACTTAATTATAACATTCTGACATATTCTACTGTTTACCTAATTTAATCTCACCCATATCCCATATCCCATATCCATTATGGTAATAACACGGCCATACCGAGAAGTTTTTTCATTTATATTTTGAGAGCAAATATTTTGCGGATTCTCACTGGAGCTATAAGTTTCGCTTTCAGAAGAATAGGAATCTGGACTTTCACATTCATCGGTTGAATTATTAATATTTCTTCCAACATTCTCTTCTGCATTGTTGTTTTGAACAATTACATTTTCGGGTACAACCACTCGCTTAGTTTAGATTGTGAATCTTTTATCTGGGATATAAGGCGCCTATTTCTTCTAAAATCATTATCTAAGTTACCTTTAATGATCTATGAGCTATCATTTACTTTGCGAATAATCGGACCATAATTCCATTCATTACAAATCTTTTTTAATTTGACAGGATTATTATCATTTTTATATATTTATATTTATTATAATTTGGGTAATACTTTTGCATTTCTATCAAAGTGATAGTTCTCCTTCACCTTTTTCTGTTACATTTTCTTTGGAATTTTGGCGTCGCTCAAACTGTTGCGATACAATGGAGATTTCGACATTGGGAGTTTTGTTTTCCATAATCGGAAAGGGAATAATTGACATGCAGCTAATTACAATCTTGCTACGAATGCCATTGGTTCTTTTTGATTGTTTCGTCTACATTTTTTGCAAACGCTTCAGGTTGTAATAAGGTCATTGATTTGATTGCTCATTCCATGCCAGAAATAGAGCTCTCTGGCTCTTGCGAGTGTCTTCTCTATCTTAAGATGGGGCTCATGAAGTTATTTATGGATTGCTCATGAAGTTTTGTTGGTAGAATTAATCTGAAGTAGTAGTAATAGTAGTTCTCATAATGAAGTTCTGATTTGAATTTATAAAATCTTTGCTCAAATACGTTAAGCCGTTCTGTATATATTCACAAATTTTGTATTTCTCATCACTGTCCAAGAGCGACATAGCCTTGTAGTTTTCTTCAGATACATATACCGCACGCGCTATTGAGTAAACCACGTTCGAAAGTTCAGAAATATCTTCTTCTTCAGGTAACTGTGCTCAAAATTACCAATATGCAATGGGCATGTCCTTGCCAGGCTTATAGCTTACTGTCATCCTTGGTAATCTTGTAGCTGTTAATTTCTTTTTCAAAGGCTCAAGAATGCCTTGTGAAACCCTCTTTTTATAATGTAGTGCTAGTTCTGCATCCTCTTCTAGGATGACTGATTAGAAAGAAACTTTTCTAAGCCTTCAAATAAAAACTTAAATTGTTTAATGAATTGTTCCTTGGTTTTCGGCAGACTGCTGATTGAATCAACATTCAGGGATTTAATAAGCCCCATTATCGGTTCTCGTCATTATTCACTACTAAAATTCCTTACCAAAATTCTTAACCCCGTTGTTATTATAATCTTTGACCATTACAATACTTTTTTCAAAAACTTAAATAAAATAATCGGGATACTGTTGACATCGCCCCTGTGTCAACCTTAAATGATACATTTCGATTTTGTATTTTATAAGTCTTCGTCCACTTTCCTTGCTTTCCCTGTTGTTGTCGTCCTTTGGCTTTCATTTCTTGCAATACTTCGCAAAATGCCCAACTTTGTCACATGTATGGCATGTAATCTCAAGAGCTTTAAATTCTTTCCGGCTATCCGAATTCATCAAGGCTCCACAATTGATACAGCGGCGCCAATCGCATACACTGCTTCTGGTTCCTCCTCAATACCAAGCAACTTTTCATGTCCATGCAGCAAGACTGTATCTTTGGTAGCTGCCAGGATTTGTTCCTGTGCCCCAATAGCTTGACCTGCCGCTGTTTGTTATTTATTCTGATTATGATCCTAAAATGAATACATACCAAATGTTTTCGATGTGGATGAAAAACAAGTATTCCGAAAATATTAATTCTATGGGGGCTATATGATATAGTGACCCGATCGGAATCAAATTTGGTCAATCGAACGCACGCACACTAACAAAATACGTATTTATATGTGTATGTATATGTAAAGTACAATCACAGAACGAGACGAAAGTTTGTGTTTGCTTAAACAGCAGCTGTTGCCTTCGCCGTCGCTTTGTTCGTCTTGTTGTTACTTTTACTATTGCGTTGTTGCTGATGCTAATGTTGATGTTGTTGTTATTGTTATTGTAGTTGTTGGTCTACTCCTCATGCAAATTAAAAACGGCTTACGCCCAACCGGCCTAGGGGCTCTTCCGCCTAACGTACAACACGAAAAACGAAGACAACATAAAAAACGGGGACTCGCTTTCAATGAAAAGAAAGCCGAACAATAAGCGATTCGCCGCTGATTTTGGCGCTGGCGTCTAAAGGCTCAAACTTTTGACGTCAGGAGATCAACAGCGGTCGCGGGTTCGATTCCCGCGCTTGGGCTGGGTGTTCCGTGTTGTATATATATATGTATGTGTTGTGATTGTTTGTGCTCGTCCTCGTCCCTGTCAATTGTGTGTACCAGGACGCTGAACTCCCCTCAACCCCTCATCCCTTCACCAACTCAACCCCTCACCACCTCACTTACTTATCACCCCTCCTCAACAATTCGACAGAAGTTAATCTACTGTAATTGCTAATGTAAATGCCATACAATATACTGATTGTCCACGTAATAGGACAGATTGTATATAAAGATAATGATATAAATTTGTTAATAAGCGATTCACATTATCTACTTGCTGGTGCGTTAGTAAATGTTTTATTGGTATTACAGTGTTGAAGATAGATATAAAAATAGTTTCAAGTATTTCTACGAGGGACAGAAAAATTTGGCTTACCAAAGCTAACTATGCTGCTAATTAGTTTATGTTAATAGATAACATTATGCATAATTCTAGGGATATTTAGGGACGTCAGCCCTTTTTAGAAGAAAAATAATTGAATATGAAGGGAGAGGGTTCTAATTCTTTTGCACAGACTCAATGCGGTCCTGGTGATTAATTTATTGTGGACACCACACACACGATACATAACTCTGTATTTAGAACAGTTGAGACTTAGTAAGTTCACCGTGCAGCCTAAGTGGGAGGGAGAATCCTTGAAGCAAAAAAATTAAGTTTAACGTCGTCGGCGTACATAAGTACACCAGAATGGGATATTTTCTGAGGCAGCTCGTTGATAAATAAGGTGAACAGAAGGGGTAGAGGCAGGGTAGCCACTTCACCCTGTACCCTTGATGTAGCCCTAACTGGCTTAGAAAAGGAAATTGTAAAAGAACTTTCTGAATTCTGAGATTTGGGTAGTCGGAAATCCACTTAAGAAGATAAGAGAAGAAGTCATTGAGATCCAACTTATGTATAAGTAAACAGTGATTTACAGAGTCTAATGCTTTGCTAAACTTAGCATAATTGACATCAGTTGGCATTCTAAGCTGAGAAGATGAAATTATAGAACCACAAGAATTTTGTAACTGTGAAGTTCAAATTTCACTATTCTGTTCAACCAGGTGATAGATAAGCCATCATGCTTACCGAAGGTTTAAAAGTGTCATCAGTTGAATAAAAGAGAGCAGCTCTAGAAAACGTCAAGGCAATCCAAATAACAGATGAAAACTATACAAAGGCACAACTAGAACGCATAAATGAACGCTATAATATCACAACAATTGTGTTATTGAATAATATTTTATCACTGTTTCAGCAGCCTATTAGGAATAAGTCAAACATTCAAAAGCTTCGTAGCCTGGTTGAGAACGCCTTCGAATTTTTCAACTCTCTCAAATCGTTATCAAACGATTCGCAAATTGCGGAGATAATAGTAAATGGAACGAGTTTTTTAACATTGCTGACTCCAACCTGAAAGTAGTACGTGCATGTAATAGAAGACATTGCCAATTTCCAAAACCTTCAAGCTAGTCTGAAGTACCAGAAAATAATTCAACATCGTCAGGCAGGCCTCGCAATCAGATAGCACCACGGCAGGGGCCATTCCATCAGCTGCGCAACTCAAGCTTACGCTATTGCTCCAGTTCGGAACATCGTTTCACCGGCTGCACACAGTTTAGGAATATGCCGCTACTACTGCGACATGATGCAGTAAGACTTGAACTGCTTAACAAGGAGACAGCAAGCAGTGCAATGTTCATCGAGGTGCAAGTATCGAGTATTTAGTTGACCGCATCACACTTTTGCATCGAGAAATTGTATATTGTAATTGTAGAAATTGTGCAGCATCTGCGGCATGCTCGCATATGTAGAGCCGACAATATTGCAACAGCAGTCGTAGGCAAATATCGAGCGTCGAAAGGACTAGCGACGAGGCCGTTGCATTGTTTAAAAATGGCAGGGGATCTCGCACTTGGATCTCAAACATTGCTCTTCATATACGCATATTTGATCCGGCAAAGTTGCTGAGTAAGTAAACAGTCTAAATACAAATCTGCTCAGACATTGATTTAGCTTTCTGCGCTCAGCAAGCTCTTGAAAACACACTCCCACAAACTAGTAATCGAGATGAAGCAATTTGGATCTAACATTAGCTAAACGAAGTCATCCTTCAAGGCGACTGATCATATTTATTCACTTGTACGGATATGGACAGTGCGGTAGACTTCTTTTACAAAATTCTTCATTACATTTTTAAGCCAGTTAGGATTAATAAGCCACCTTGGTTTACTGCACTGTTGTCTAACCTAAAAAATATCACATCTTGACTCTATACGAAGTTCATAAGCTCTGGAAGATTGTCGGACTACTCGCGCTATATTGCTGCTCGTTCAAGGTTCACGGTTTTTAATTCCCATTGATTTGCTAAGCTGTAGGGTAGAATTTTCTCAGGACCCTAAGCAATTTTAGAACTTTGTCTCTTCAAAACGAAAAACAACTGTCCTACATCTGTCTCCATTAATCTGTATAAACACTAAAGCAAAAACAAATCAAGGAATTGCCAATTTGTTTGCAGAGTTCTTGCAAACAATTTATGGCTCGCTTACGTATTGGTCCTATCAGATATATCCTTTTAGTTTACACAGGCCTAAAAACATCCCTTTTAATGGAAAAAATGTTAACGAAGCAGCTTCAACATATATGTAGCTCTTTGACTGTCCTCATCAACATGGCTTTATGAAACCCTGCTCAAATTGCTTGAACTATCATCCTTTGTATCAGACGGTTTCATACAAAAAATGTGATTTCCACCGATTTCACTAAAGCATTTGACAGTGTTAATCAGCAGCTTCTTCGCAAACTGAACTTTCTTGGATTTCATAATTTTTCGACGAACATCCGGTATACCGCAGGGGAGTCATCTGGGTTCTCTTTTGTTCAACCTTTTCATAAATGACCTCTCAGAAGCTTTAAAATTCTCAAGAGTGCATATGTGTGCTGACGACGTAAAAGTTTGTGTGACGTCTGAAGAAAACTGTGTCAGCATCTGTTGCAGCAAGACATCAGTCTGATGAGTAAGTGGTGTTCCACTAACATGTTATACCTTAATCACAGCAACTGCAAAGTGAGCTATCGAGCTACATCTTACATCTTATTTTATTTTAAACGATTATTTAGATCGCAACTCTTCCATTAACGATTTATGCGTTTTATTTATTATGCATATTCCGCTATCGTTACGAAATCCAAGTGTGTCTTAGGATTCATAAAGAGATGCTTCAAAGAATTTAATGATCCGTCACCATTGGACTTTAGAATGGGCAAAATTTTCGCCTCTTTCCAAATCCTAGGGAAGGTAGATGTAGTAAAGACGGTTTTGAATATATGAGTAATGTGGCCAAGCAAAGACGTCAAGAGAATTTTGGGGTTAAATTATCAAGACCTTCCGCATTCGACTTCACATGTAACATAGACGCTAGGACATCACTGGGACTAACACATATAAGGTTAAAGCTATTATCACATAAGGGTTTTGTACGTGTACGTACATGAACGGTACGTGTTCCGAGTAACTTTAGGTACTTAAGTATGAAGAAACTCAATATTTAGCTTATGCACGTCAATCTTATAGTCTTATATTGAGGTTTAATTTAGCCAATACCTAGATTTCTAAGCTTCTTCCAGGTTTGTCTGTTCATTATTGCACCGTTTAAATTTTTCTCGGTACTTTATCGGTACTTTTTACAGAGATGTCCTGTTCGACACTACTATACATAAGTATTGATGTCTTTTCAGTTATGTTTGTTTTTCATCCATATCGAGCCAAATTAGTTTGTATCCATTTTAAGGGGAGCAAGTCCGAATTTGATGAGCGGTTTTTATATACATAAAAGCGGTTTATTATGTACAAGGTATTTAACTGTCAAGCAAGCTCAACTGTTGTGTTCTTACTTGTATATACATACATATAGATATATATAAGTCTATTCGATACCCATGTTTATCGCATGTTTTTATTATTTCATTGGTCTTTTTTATGCTCGCATTATAGTAGAGTAAGAAGGAAGCATCTAAGACCCTATAAAGTATATATATTCTTAATCAGCATCAACAGCCGAGTCGATCTAGCCATGTCCGTCGGCATGATCACGGAGACTGTAAGAGCTAAAAAGAGCTATGTAGATTCCCCTTGTGGGGCGCCAGATCCAGTTTGCTTGTAAATTATGCCACGGATAATAATTGTAGACAAAATCGTAAAAAAAAAACATTTTTTATTAGAACCCCACCACCAAAAGCAAAAAATTTGTTATACTTTTGGCAAAGTTTTAAAACAAACTTGATCTGACGAAACATCAAATTTGGCTATTCTAGACCTTATAGACTCCGAGATACGGGCGGACAAACAGACAAGCTAGTTCGACTCGGCTGTTGCTCCTGATAAAGAATATACATATATAATTTATAAGGTCGGAAACGTTTTTTTTGCCTGTTAGATATATTGGCACAAATACAAAATACTTGTTTACTGAAGTGCTATATAAATGCAATATACTCGTTTACTAAAGTACGAGCATAAAAATGTATCATTTACGGAATGCTATCATAAACGTAATAGGTATAATGTGGTATAAATAGATGTCACAAATATCGGTATCACATATCGCCAATGAAATTAGAAGACCGATATATCGATGTATAACAATATCCAAAAAATTAAACAAAATATTGTTTGCTTCAATTGAATGAAGTATGAGTTGTAATTATGCTGATGGTCTTTCACCCTATGAAAACAAGGGCATCCTTGGCATTCCAGAAGTAAGTGAGAGAAAAATGGGAAAAATCGAAATTCACACGACATAAATTGCAGAATTTTGACACTGACGAAGTTGTCGATATAAAATGCAAGGAGTTGGAGCGTTTAATAAGGGATTCCAAGCATGTCGTATTTCACACGGGTGCTGGTATCAGTACTTCAGCTGGCATTCCAGACTTCAGGTTTGTATTTGGTACTATATGCTCTTTATAAGTATTGTTGCTATATACAAATTGCTTGAATCTTGTCTTTGTCTAGAGGCCCGAAAGGAGTGTGGACACTGGAAGAAAGGGGGCAAAAACCCACATTTAACACATCTTTCGACGAAGCTAATCCAACTAGAGCACATATGGCGCTTCGTACTTTAATAGACCGCGGCTTTGCTCATTATGTAGTCACTCAAAATATAGATGGATTGCATTTAAAGTCCGGACTTAACCGAAGATACTTGGCGGAGCTGCATGGAAATATGTTTATTGAACAATGCCAAAAATGTCGGCGCCAGTTTGTTCGGACGGCGGCGGTGAAAACTGTCGGTCAGAAACCGCTAGGTAGTCCCTGTAAGTCTAGCTATATAGGAAATTGCAGAAGCTGTCGTGGATTTTTGCATGACAATATCTTAGATTGGGAACATGATTTGCCAGAGAGTGACTTAGATATGGCACTAATGCACTCCACGTAAGTCAAATTTTTAATATATATCATATATATTTTAACAAACGAGTTTATTCCATATACAGTATAGCTGACTTGAATATAGCATTAGGAACAACCCTTCAGATCGTTCCCAGTGGCAATTTGCCCTTAAAAAATAAAAAAAATGGTGGGAAACTGGTCATATGTAACCTGCAGCCCACAAAACATGTACGTACTACGAGTAGATCTCCACTATACACGCATATTTAAATAAGTACATGTCATGTTATCGTATCACAGGATAAAAGTGCGCATATAATAATTTCGACTCATATTGACAATATGTTGATGAAGTTGTGCAAACGTCTAGGCGTAGAAGTTCCAGATTACTCGGAAGCAACAAATCCCACAAAACATGAAAGCATTTTAGAATGGACTTTACCGCAAGAGTATGTTAAATCGATGAAGACAATGTTTAAAGAATATCAGCGGAAGCGAGCTACAGAAATGGCAAACAGTAGCCAAAATGATACTGTTTTTGTTGGACTTATTAAAAAAAAATGTAAACCTTAAATACGCAAATAGATTCTTAAATATTAACAATTCATCCGTTTTGGTTTTATATTGAATTAATATTCGGTTGTATACATCGTGTTAGTTCAGACATATATAAAAGCAACAAACTGGAGAAAACATCGATGTTGTATAAATACATCGATGTTACATTTTTTCAAACATCCATTTTATTTTTCCGATGTTCGAAGTTTTCCCATCAGGTTTAGCATAACTGACAGACAAAAAATCGGGAAATAAAAGTGCATAAGGTAAGAGAAATGGAATAAATTTAAAATATTAGTAAACAAATGAATATATAATGATATCTTAGGAGTATATTGGTATTGACAGTACATGGAAATATATAAGTTTTTGAAGGATTGCGATGGCAAAGGTTGCAGTCCTAGTTCTGTGGATATGTACGTGTGTGTATTTTTATCATATATTTTTCATCTCCAGGATAAAGGCTAGATTGTTGCAATACGAGAAGCGTACTGTGGCACGAGTGTCTACACTACTGGATTCGCGGTTCAATAAGGAAGGTCAAAGAGGCTAAGAAATTTGTAGAAAGTGAGTTCTCATCAGTCAACCTAAATTGCGGCTTGCCGAAATCTACTGTCATACGACTGCCAACACCAACCTCGACTACCATGGATTTTACATTACAACACTGGCTTCGATGCGATATTAATATATATTATGTATATATAAATATATATTTAACTATACATATATATATATAAATATAGATGTAGTTGTAGTTCTACAATTGATTTTTTATTTGCCTTGAGCCGGCTAAGGACATTTATAAGATAGAACATATAAGGTTATCTGTCTGGAACATAATTATTTTGTTAATTTATTTATTTATATTTTGTTTATTTTCTAAGAACAAAATTTTCAACTTTCTCTTTTACTTTTTAAACATTTTTTTACAAATTTGAAAAAATGTGCGCCGATGTTGAGATTCCAATAATCTCGAAAAATGTAGGTGGGCAAACATCGATGTTTCTCCAGCACTACACATACATACATAATGTCCATGAAGCTATGAAAATATCGCAATGTACACACGCCAGTTATTAAATCGTGACGTCGAAAATGAATCGTCAATACATACTTTCCTTCACCCCTGTCTGCGTCATCTTGAGCATTTTTTTAATCATCGCTATTGTCGGTGTTGAATAACGACAGACACAACACACGTAAAATAATATACTGAAATGAAGAAAATGATATCACTAGCAAATAAAACTCTTTTAATAAAAAACTTCTTTCAGTATGGTAAAAGCAAGGAAGGGTATGTTAATTATTCCTATTTGAATGGTTATGCAGTGCACTGTGGTTTACTTTACAGACGCTTTGGAAAATGTGCAAAAATCTATGCTGCGGGCAAAGTTTCAAAGGAAAGAAGTGTACCGGAACATATACAAAAGCCTCAGTACTATTATAAGAGAATGCCCCCCGGCGACACATTGGGAACTCCTGAGGTTAAGAACTCCGAACAGGTGCACCGTATGCGATTTAGCGGAAACCTTGCCGCGAAAATACTTCGCGAATGTGGAGAACTAGTCAAAGTTGGTACAACCACAGATGATATTGATTCCTTTGCGCACGAGCGAATAATTTCTGCTAATGCATATCCGTCGCCACTACGGTATGCCGGCTTTCCGAAGTCCGTGTGCACATCGGTTAACAACGTGGCTTGCCATGGAATCCCTGACGACCGCCAGTTGGTGGATGGAGATATTATAAATATTGATGTCACAGTTTATTTAAATGGCTACCATGGCGATTGTTCACAGACCTTCCTTGTCGGGGATGTTGACGAACGCGGACGCTTTCTTGTCAACTCCACACGCGATTGCCTTGATATGTGTGTGGCACTTTGCGGTCCGGGAGTGCCATACAATCGAATTGGTTGCTTTATAGATAGCTTTTGCAGAGAACGTCAACTGGAATCAATAGCCGCGTTTATTGGGCACGGCATAGGTACATATTTTCATGGTCCTCCGGAAATATACCACTACCGTATGTATAGTCACAAAATGTTTTTTACTTGGGCACATATCAGAATTTATTTTTTGAGTAGATAACGACGGTCCAGGCGTAATGCAACCGGGTACGACATTTACTATTGAACCTATTTTAACTCTTGGCAAATCGGATATAGCACTCCTCGAAGATGGCTGGACGGCCGTCAGTATGGACGGAGCACGAAGCGCACAATTTGAGCATACCATTTTAATAACAGAGAATGGAGCTGAAGTACTTACGAGGGCCAATGCAGATTCATATTAATTATTTAAGCTGACACAATACATATTATTACCAACAGTGTTTTTTTTTATTTGCTTAAAAAATGAAAGAGGTACGCGTATCCGTTTGGATTGAATTTTGTGCAGTAAGTGGTGAATTCATTTTCAAATTTTTTTGGTGAGTTCTCTACCGTTCTACCGAAACGTAGATGATTAAACGACGAGTCGATCTACATCTTAGCTGCATATAGCGTTTGATTTTTGAACTGGCTTCTGTATGGGAAGGAACAGCTTAAATTCCGGAGGCAACTCATCTTCTGAATACAATCGATCCGAGAAATACACACGTCGTATGCGGCAATTGGCATGAATCTGCACTCGCAATGTCTCTACGTAGTTGGTGCCATATGCACGACGTGTGAAGTCGGACAAGTTAAACTGAATTTGATTCCATCCTTCGTCCAAACGCATTGGCATGGTACAAATGAAAGGCTTTACTCGGGTAGTTGATTGGTAGTTGCTCGCCCGAAACCTACGTCGGACATTTTTATCATCCAGAACCTGTTTAACGTACATTGTTCAGAGAACGAAACCATACATTAGCACTACATATTTGTCGTTTGGCTTTAGCTAAGACCAATAGCTCACCTGCACTTCAAAAGTAAAATACTTCTTCATGTTCTTGATAATCATCACAAGGAATGGTAACTTGATACCAAGAGTCTTCTTTGGGTCAGCTGGGCATGTTATAAAAGTTGTGCTAACATTTGTACCTACTATTTCCAGAACTAAGCTCTGGATGTCGTTATCAGTTATGCGCTTGATGTGTCCATTGCGCACTTTCTTGTCCCAAAGCTGTAGCGGCTTTGATCCTATGCTATATAGAATTGACAGAAATCCCGATTGAAAAGTATTTTTGAACATTTCGCGCGAAAAACCGTCACACCCGAAATAAACTGAAGATCTTGCAATTTTTAATTCGCCGATAAATTTTGCTTAGCCGGATTTTATACAAAGTATACATGTATACAAAACTACACCTATACTAAATTTGTGTCAATAATTTATGTTTCCATTGACAACAGGAATCAGTGTTTGGAAATGATTCCCAAATGTCAGTGTCTTTACTTGTACTTTTTTTGGCATGAAGCAAAATTTCGATGACTGTAAAAAAAACATTGTTAGGAATTTTGAATAAGTAAAATTGGATATAGTTTGAAAATCCTTGAAAACTTAGAGTGAGAACTAGCAAAGCTGACAAACAATCGATAGTAGCATTGTTACATCGAATATTTACTTTGTGGTTGCACTATCGCTTGTATTTTTTCACTATCGATAGTAAGGCTTTGTTTTTTGTTTTGCATGACTTGTATTGGCGGAAAGGCGTGGTCGTGGTTGGCAAATAAAATTAAGATAGGCAAAATATAAAAAATTTAAAGACAATACGACTTAAACAAGCAATACTTTTTGTTAGCGGCTCTGAGTATGGATGGTAAGATTGCCAAGTCTATATAAGACCAGCGGAAATACCATTTGTATGACCACTTAATGCGTATGCACCCCAATCAAAGATTTGTCAGTGACTGTGGGAAAGATGGATTCCTACGTAAGCAAAACGTATGATTCGTCTTCAAAGCGTAAAGGGGAACTTGATATAGCTCTTATGCAATGGATTAGATATGCGACCCTTTTTTCCCTCGTGGAAGATGCTGTTTCGCAATTTCATAGAATTGCTTGATTCGCGGTACTTTGCGAAATGTGATTATGTCAGATCTATTTGAAACTAATAGGTCGAAATTTTAAACAGTGTAGAATACTGCGCCATAACAACTGACATTTGGACGTCTCGGGCAAATGAATCTTTCTTTACAGTTACGTGCAACTTTGCATCAAAAAATTTTGATATTCGCTCTGCTGTTCTATCGACCAACATATTAGTCGATAAAACCAATTTGCCCAAAATATTGCAGATCGTGGCAAGCTGGATTTTTTGAGGGGGGAATTTCTTCAAAAATAATTGCGATTGTGACTGATAATGCCAGTTCTATGATTAAAGCATGCGAACTTCAAAAAGGTATATGCCATGTTTTGCACATTCGCTCAAATTTGTAGTGCAGAATTGCCTAAAGCTAGATTGCCTCAAATCTATTTTGGTAAAATGTAAGGGCTTAGTCGCATACTTTAAAAGCAGCAAAATTGTGTATACAAAATTTAAAGACTCAAGAGACAGAAAGAATGCCCACAAAATGGAACAGCGCTTACTTTATGATAAAACGAGTTTTACTAACCCACAAGTCTATCAGTAAAGTGCTTCTAAGTTCATCCATAGCACCACAGCCTTTTATAGCAGATGACCGTTTGATAATACTACGACATCAACAAACAATTTCTCCTACAATCCCAGTCACGAGTGGTCTTTTCTATAATTTAAAAAGTTTAAAGGCAGATTTTAAAACTGAAGATGGGTTTAGTTTGCACATATGTATTTACGAGAATGCATCACGAAGCAATTATTAAAGTATGAGCACTACCACAAGTTGATACTTTGTTGGATCCCAGACTCAAAAAGCAGTGATTCCGTTCCCCTTTTAATGCAGTTAAGGGTGAAAACAATTAGAAAATGAAATTACACTGTTAAGTAAGCCTCGCGAGGAACCAACGTCAGAGCCGCCAGCACCAGTGGAAGCAGCACGATCGACATGTTAGCTTTTCGAATTTGACCATTTGCCCAAAGCAACAAGATCTCAATACCAGACCATCGCCAATATTTCGAAACATTTCCCTGAGGATATAGATCCCCTTAAATATTGGAATGGAACGATATATATGGTATTACAGCCGTTATCAATGTTAAATGTCATTTCTATGGTTTAGCACAATTAAAACGGTCTGCAATCCAAAGCAGAATATGATTTTGCATCCCTGGGACATCAACAGAATCAGAGAGGATGCTTAGCAAATATGGGCTACTAACAGCTGATCGTCGGGCTTGCTTGAAAGCAAAAAAAAGTAGATGCTACTATTTTTAAATAGGAATAATTAAAAAAAATATATATGCTGCTACTTAGCTTTTAAGTGGAATTACTGTTTTGTTTCTATTATATGGATATATATGAATAAATGTCTTAATATGATGTTTGATCTATGAATTCTGAAAATTTGGCCGATAGTATTGAATATTTCCTGTGATAATATCGAATTGGCATGGAATAACGCCAAATTCGATAGTTTGCCAGCTCTAAAAAATAGCGCTACAATTGTTATCGATTTCATTAGTAAATTAGTTTTACAGGGACTGTAAATAAGATATTTCCAACATGCTGCAACCACAAGGTGTAAACGCTGTTATCAGCTATCGATAGGAGCGGTTGAGATTGGAACGGATCAATACGAATGGCATCCAAAATGAGCTCTCACTGGCGACATTTCACCCCCTCACCACCTCACCTACTTATCACTTATCACCCCTCCTCAACAACTCGACACAAGTTAATGTACTGTAATTGTCAATGTAAATCCCATACAATTTACTGATTGTCCACATAATCGGACAGATTGTAAATAAAGAAACCTGCAAAAAAAAAAAAAAAAAAAAAAAAAAACTGGCGACATTACCTACGAGGGTGGTAATAAAACAATCTTGTAACGAGATACATTTAGTCAAGCATTTTACGTTTGTAAGGTTTTTTCTTGCCATTTTCCTTAACTAGCTAAAATATTACAACAAATAAGAAAGGAACTAAGCAATAATAAAATATACATTTGTTCAGCTTTACAAGATTCATTAGGATCGAATAAATTAATACAACTAATAAAAAATAACTAAGCAATAACAAATAAATATTTTTCAGCTGTAAAGATGCATTAGGATCAATCACTGATTTATAATTAAGAATTAGCATTAAGCGGAATTGTAACTACTGGGCAAATAAAGCAACTATTTAATTGAATTGAAATTAGCCAAGCAGTTCTACAGTTTTTTCATTTCTTCCAAATAATAGGGTGCTCAAAATAAGCGTAGCGTTAGCTAAATATATGATTTTTTGCCATGGGTACTGCATTGACTTGACGGAGCGTTTTATTTTTCTGAATACCGAATATATACACGTGGATTAAATAATAGTATTTGGTACTCTTGTCAAAGCAAATGACGTGAATGAGACCGCGTACATCCCAAAAACTTTGTTGGCCGCAGACTTACTTTGGCCTTCTTTGCTGCAGCCTCACTAGGAAACCCACTTTTTTGATTATTCCTTGGTCTCTTGTATGTTTTGATGGATCCTCCTTTCGTCCACGGTAACGAAATGCAAAAGGAAACTCATTCGGATTGCGGCTGAAACACACTCTTGAGGTGATCATATCGCTGAGAGTGAGAATATGAAAACTATTAATGAAAAATGTGATAGACCCGCCGCTCACTTGACCTGTATACAACATCAGATATAACATACACTTTTATTCTCTGCTCGTTCAAAATTATTCAAAGGGTTTCATCGACGGAAAACTGACCATAATAGTATGATTTTGCATTTAGCACAGTATTTATCAAACTGTATTCGTTTTTATAATAATAAAACAATTATTATTATATTCACAAAAAAAAAAAACATATGTGTCGGCATTAGCGTTGCTGCAAAGATGCATTCATGCGATAAAATGAATGTGAACCCAGAAGTCAAGTTTCAATAAATCAATTTTTCTCAAAAACATGAAAACCAGACAACTGCTGTTAATTACAATCAATCACCTTGGCGTGCCCATGATTGAGAAGGCTCCTTAGAAGGAGAAAAAGGAACATCCGGTAGACACAAAAGGCGGCTGCACAGGACCCAACGTTGTAAAATACTATCACTTTATTACAAGTTGCCAAGTTGCTGAGATAGCAGAAGTCTTAACAGCTACAGAGCTGAAACTTTTAGCAGAAGCTTCTTCTATTTGCAACGTCTCCGGAGCTTGCGATTTCGTGCCTCTAGTGCCCTTTTAAGACAAGAAGTGCCTCGATTTCCTTCAAGTAGAATATGATACACTTTGTCGAAATACTTTCGATTGAGTTTGGGTTAAGAAAGTGCTTGAGACGTAGCCTGACCTCGACCGGGCAGCATAGCAGAAAGTAGGAAGGAGGATTCATAGTCTTTCTGACAGAGCTTACAGTTAGTTTCAGTTAGATATTTACTATAGGTGATACGTAAGTCAATTGCGACCAGTCATGACCAGACATGATCTGGTTAGGTTGTTTAGGTGGGCTTTCGAAAAGTTTGACATAACAAGAAAGTTTGTCCTAGTGTCGTAGTTCCAAAGCCCGAAAGTATTCTGTGAGTAAAAGCTTGGACGATGCCATGCTGATACAACCGAATAGCTCTGAGAACAGTAGTGGTGCAGAGGAGCTATTTCTGGTGAGTTCGTCTGGAGCTTCGTTGCCTTCAGTGAATTTATATCCTGGAACCTCACAAAGTGGGACCTTGTTGCCCATAGCAAATTCCTGGAGGACTTTGAGGCAGTCTTTGAAGGCTTGAAGGAGAGTCCCCACGAAGAGATGAATCTGATAGCAGCTTGGCAATCTTAGACTTAGTCTTCCCTTTTTGGCCTGTGAAAACAGTGTGCCAATAGCCCATTGTAATTTAGATACTGCTGTTGGGACCATGTATCCTCTGTTTTTGCCAGTGATCACGATTAGGTATGAGGATTTCAAATTTTCTGTTAAATCAGACTTCCGTGATCATATAATCTGATCTGGAGCAGATCTCGAAGTCAAAAATATTCCAAAGTATACTGGCGTGATCAGGGTCACACGCCTGCCTAAAGCCTGCATACACTCGTAGCGCGCTCTTTGCAGCTGCTTTCTGAATAAAAAGGTTCAGTGGTATTAACCTTAAAACCCTTTGCATTGTTGCCGTCGTTCACGACCGAACAGTCGGTGCCATTCTTTGGATTCGTTTAAATTTAGGCCATCGACGTGTACATTTAAAGAATCATTCTCGAAGAAAGTTTCGTCAAGATGTCAATTCCAGTTGAGTCTTTTGTCGAGGTTGACCCCAAGTATTTAACCTCATTGGACAATCCAATTACTGTATCTATTATACGTACTGAACCATATAAAGTATCTATATTCTGGTTTGAACCACGAGATCTCATGTCTTTAGAGCTACAAAGCTGATTGAGCTTAGGATTAATGCCGATTGCATTATATTCTGTTTGGACAACTAGAAAAAAAACTCGCCATGAAAAAAGCAAGTTATTTCAAGCAGGTTCAAATATTCTTAAAGTTACTAAAAGAAACACCAAATTGTGAGGGTATTGGACCATCCAATACTCCTTTATAACCATGCTTACTATAGTCAGCACGATAAACACGCTGAAAAGCACTGGTATAACAAAGGAACAACGCGATCTTAATGCAAAAAAAAAAAAAACGAGAACGGAAAACATTAGCTCACTCACGAGCTAGAGAGGACCCGCTTGTGTGATAAGTAAAAAAAAATTTCAAAATACTGCTTACCAGCTTGCCCGCCGAGTGAACCTTTCATATCGTTTTGTGGAACGGGAAGCAATGTCCTTCTCTCTCGGGAAAACCACTTTTGCAATAAATAGAGAAGTAAATTGAAAGATACTGCTACCCACTCTTCTCACCTAATGAGCCTTACATATCGTGGTGTCTTTCGGTTGCTACGTGAAGCAATGGACGAAATAAGTTAAATTTCCCCTTAGTTATATATTTACAATGTGAATGGTATGTAAGCTTCGGCATGCTGATAGATGGTGCTAAAAACAAGAGCACTAGCTTGCTTTGCCAAACAAGTTTATGTTCAGTTAGAGCCTTCCATACCATCACGCGAGCAGGACAGCCCTCACTTGAGTAAGTGTACTTAAAATTAAGTACAAATAATTTGATATAATTTACCATTATTGAAACACGCGGGCACCCCGTTTGTTATACCCTTTGCAGAGGGTATTATAATTTTTTCACGATATTTATAGCGCATGAAGGAAGCATCTTCAACCCCATAAAGTATGTATATTCTTCATCAGCTAACAAGCCGAGTCGGTATTGTTGGCTACAGGCGGACATAGATGCAACGATCCAAACGCCACAAGCTTCTAATCAAATATAGATTTATTAGCTAACATTAACTCTACGTTATTAATACAGGATAAAAGGGACAAACAACAGGCGGTGTGACCGATTTGCGGAGTTTTGTTAAGATCGGATAATACTAGTAGACAAAATCGTAAAAAAAAGACTTTGTATACTTTTTTCATACTTTTGAGTGTGGCGAATATTGAATAAACGCTGAGTACGAGTATCTTATAGTCGGAATATCAACAACAGCGTTCTTACTTGTTCCGTTCTAAACTTTGTATTTTGCAAAGGGCAATAATATACTGAGTCTGCTTATACATAACGTAAGATACTAACAAGAAAGGAAGGTTAGTTTCGGCTTGCTGAAGCTTATATACCGATCATATTGTAAATATGTAACAGCGGTGTATTTCTACTTAACATTATGAATGACTCATTTATATCAATATTTTGCAAGTGCTTTGCGTCTCGCAAAGTCTGTAGTTGTAGAAGAATGTAAAATGGGCCAATACGCTTACAGTTTTTCAAATTCATGACATTCGTGTAGCTCTGTAGCTCTTAACGCTTCTGGGATCTCGGACAGACGAACTAATATAGCTATAACGAATCCCCTCATGCTGATCAAAAATAAATATACCTTATATGGTCGTTACAAGCTTCAAAATTAATTTACATTCACATATTTTTGCCATTGGTATAATAACAGCACTCATGCGTTTTAGTGACAAAACAGATAAAACAACGCTGCTGTTGGTAATTGTTGAAATATGCAATACTTAATAATGTCTAATGGGGTTCACTCTAATATGTAAGCTTTCTCTCTAATATGTAAGCTGTAGTCTAAGCTTAAGTACGCATGCTAATGCAACTTACAATAAACGATTACGTCTTTCTGTTATTTATTAAGCTCGAAAGCAACATGTTTAAAAAGCTAAAAGTTTAAAAGTTTAAAAATAATGTATGATTTCTAACTTCTTATGTGTTGAGATAGTGTGAACAGCAAAAGCTAATTCGTTTTTTAGTGTGTGAAAAAAATGAGTTCGTTATATAACATCGAAAAGCTGGACGATTCAAATAACGACTCATGGAGTGTCCAAATGAAAAGTGTATTAGTTCATCAAGAACTGTGGCCTGTGGTATCTGGGGATCTAGCCAACAGGAGACGACGAGAAAGACCCACAAGCAGTCGCGAACTTCAAATCGAAAAATGAGATGGCACTGGCAGTGATTTTGTCAAGCGTGAAATCGTGCGAAATCGGGCATATCAAAAACTGTAAATATGCAAGGGCAGCGTGGAAAATATTAAAAAAATATTATTTGTTTAGGCAGTGTCGTGGAGCAATTGCAAGAGATTGGGATACCTCTACACGAAGAGCTATTCACAATCATGTTATTGGCAACTCTGCCAAAATCGTTTGAAAATCTCGTAGTGAAATTAGAATCACGTGACGAACTTCCAACAATATCGACTTTGAAAATAAAATTGCTGGGGGAAAACGAGCGGCGTAATTCCAAACTATGTGAATATGACGGAACTGTACAAGCATTTGTGGCACAGCGAAAATGTAACAGTGCAGATTCCACGGTAAAAACGGTAAAAACTTACCTAAAGTGTTATAGGTGCGGTCAAAAAGATCATTTCCAAAATGAGTGTCGTCAAAAGAAAATCGAAGACAAAGTTAAAGAGGAGAATGTAACATCATTTTTTTTCTTTGTACAATGTGAGCAGCAGTGTTTCTCCAACAACCAATGACTGGTGTTTCGACAGCGGAGCAATAGCTCATATGTGCGCGACGCGAGAGTTGTTTGATTAGTTTGAACAATATAAATCCAAAGTAAATCTAGCTGGTGGTAAAAATGTTCTTTATGTGACAACGCTGCAATGTAACATTGTGTCTGTCAGCAAAGCCGTAAATAATGGGTGCAGTGGGAAGCTCGCATATGTAAATAACAAAAACGGCGAAAACTGGTTAACAGCAAAGTAGGTAGGAGTAGGTGACTTCTTTTTGTGCAACATAAAGGAAAGCAATCAAAAATTGTATTATGGTACTCAAAACACAACTGATTTAATAACGTTGCATAATCGGTACGGTCATTTAAACATAAACACTTCAATGGAATTAAAAGAAAAACATTTAGTGCACGGTCTAAAATTTGACAAGTGTAATGAAAACATTGAATGTGCTATTTGCCTTAAAAGTAAAATATGTTTTAAACCATTCAAAAGCTCAGAGCGATGAGTTGTTACAAGTTGTGCTGTGCAATGCAGTGGCAGTGCATACCGAAATCGATCTCCAACAAAAGCAATGGTAAATATGACATCATATGAAGTTTGGTATGGCAAAAAACCTAGTCATCTGCAAACGTTTGGCTGTATGGCAATTGTATTAAATAAAACAGAGCATAAGAAATTCCGCCCAAGAGGGAGAGAATTGGTAATGGTCGGATATTCTCACACAAGCAAAGCTTTCCGTTTGTATGACAAGAAAAACAACAAGATGATAGTAAGCAGAGACGTTCGTTTTATTGAATGTTTGTCAACACAAAATACAAATAAAGCCATTGCAGAAACTCAAACAGCCAGTAAAGAGTGAGAGGGAAACATTACTTGAAGAGAGTGATGAAGGGAGCAGCGATGAAAGCAATGCAGTATAATTCAGTAAACATGTTAAGCAATGATCAGCTGACACCACTTACAGTTAAGGAACCAGTGGAAACCGACCAGAGAGATGAGTTGTATACGTACAACTGCCTTCTGGTCATAAAACAATTGGATGTCGTTGGGTGTATGCTATCAAAAGATGCACTAACGGTGGAGTTGAGCGTTATAAAGCTAGGCTTATTGCAAAAGGCTGTTGTCACGAGTATGGCGTTAACTACGACGATACGCAACAATTCGGATGATCTTGGCAATCGCAGCAGAATTGCAGCTACATGTGCACAAATTGGTAGTATCAACAGCGTATCTCAGTGGAAACTTAAGTAAGGAGATCTACATGAAGCAGCCCGATAAGTTAGAGCAGCACGATGGTCAGGTGTTGAGACTTAAGAAATCCTTGTATGGACTGAAGCAATGTTGACGGATGTGGAAGCTCAAACTAAATAAAGTCTTACGGCGAAATGGTTTTATAGCATAGGCAAGTGAGACATGTCTATACACTCGTCATAAATTCACGAATATCAACATCGTAGCAGTATATGTTGATGATCTAATGATCTGCAGTTCAGATCATGGTGAGTTACATACCATTTATGTAATTTCGAATGCATTTCAGGTAGTCGATAAAGGGCCAATAAACCAATTCCTTGGCATGAGCATCGAGCAAGCTGGACCAACTGGCGCAACAGTAGTTGATCAGAAGCAGCATCTGTTGCAGCTTTTTGATAAGTATGGCATGAGCATATGTCGTAAAGCGTCGACCCCATTGGTTCCAGGATTTCAAGTAAAATGTGACAGCCAGTCGTGTATTCCAGTGGAACAGGCGGAGCACCAGTCACTTGTGGGCTCACTCATGTACGTGGCTATTTCGATGAGATCAGATATAGTACATTCTGTGTGCAAGCTGTCGCAGCGAAACACCAACCCGCACAGTGAGCACCTAGCAGCAGCAAAGCAGATCCTACGATACTTGCAGACAACTGCAGACCTGAAGATCAAGTATCAGAAAACCGGAGAGATGGTGACGGGATATTTGGATGCAGATTGGGATGGCAATGCAACCGATCGCAAATCTTACAGTGGCCATGATTTCATCATGGCTGGCATCGCTTTTTCATGGGAAAGCAAGAAGCAAACATACGTGGCGATTAGTAGCACAGAAGCTGAATATATGGCGTCATCTTTAGCAGCAACAGAAGCGGTATATAGAAGAAAAGTTTTGAATGAAACGAAATTGTATTTGAATAGGAATCAAACTGTCATTTATAGAGATAACCTTAGCGTTATGAATTTAGTTAAAAACCCGGTATACCATACCCGCAGTAAACACATAGATATTCGTTATCATAATGTTCGAGAAATTTTCCTACTGAACATAATAGCGCAAACCTGTTAACAAAGAATCTATGTAAAGTCAAACTTGAGAAATTCACTATTTTGTTAAGTCTGAATATATTTAATCCTCAGCGAGTACTAGTGTAACTGATTTAGAATTATTTGTATTGAGGGAGAGTGTTGAAATATGTCTAATAGGTCCACTCAAATATGTGAGCTTTCCCTCTGATATGTAAGCTTTTAGTCTAAGCTTAAGTACGCATGCTAATGCAACTTACAATAAACGATTACCTCTTTCTGTTCTGTATTAATCTCGAAAGCAACATAAACATGTTAAACAAGTTAAACAGCTGTTAACCAGCGCACTCTAATAATAAATCACAACAGTATTGATGTGCATAGATAATATCACCAGCGCCGCTCTCTCGACATAGTTTAAGTTTGGTGCTATTGCTGTCTGGCGTTGCTGCTGATGATATGTTTTAAGAGTAAACATCTGTTGCTACATTTTTTAAGCGTAGACCAAACATGATGATTGCGAAAGCATCTTCAAATTCCTCGTTCTCCAATTGTAGCCGATTCCTGTATGATCGTAATCTAAAACAATAAAAAGCAGAATACCTCCTGGGTCGTTTGATATCGGGCTTAGGGGCCTCGAATTCCAACAAGACTCAATTTGTGCAAATTCTATTGCAAGCTTCTCGTAAGTCAGTATTCGAGTATTCCAGTATTCCAATGGTCCTCTTTAAATGATACTTCATAGACTTCACTCCGGCTTCCCATAGCCCTTCATAATGTGGGGCCGATGGCGGTTTTAAATGCCATGTAATTCCTTCATCCGCCAATACCGGCACAATTATATATCTATAAGTTTGATATGTCAGGTTTTCTGCTTGCATTATCTTGTTCGCTCCAATAAACGCAACCGACGTCAGGTTTTCCTCTGAAGTTTCATTTTGTAACAAATCAGGCATTTATATAACAATTCGAACTGCATTACGACCAATCACGATCCAGAACTTTTTCCTGACATAGTTGAGTGTCAATGCTGATCCAACGTGCAACGTATTCGCATGGCTGTAACGGATCACCAGAGATGCCTATATGCACGTTTGTTTTTCCTCCAATTGTTGGAGGGCATCTCGTAGCCTTCCACATAGTCGTAGAACTTTGTCCTGCTTATCGTTTAGCGATAATAGCGTGCAGTCCTTCGTAAGCAAATGTAACCTCCTAGACCATAAGCGCATGTGTGTGACACTGTCAATTCTGCAGCCATAATACCATCGGTAGGGCTTTCCGAAATCACAACTTATGACAGAATCTACCCACATACGCTAGAATTCACATCAATTGAGTATAAGACGAACACTCCAATCGCAGACTTGGTAATTCCATCATGAGTCTGGATGGTCCGCCTCTCGTTGTTTACCCTGTATCCTGATTCATAGTCGTTTCTGGCCATTCCGTTTCAGCATGCTGCAAACGTGTAGGTATATCAGCTGAATTGACCTCAGAAGCCACATGACGCCACTGTCGTACCTAATTTTGCTGATCCGGTTTGACACACATAGTTTCCAAATAAAATTATCATCTTTTGGCATCCAGTATAACCCCAAAATCATACGCTTTTAATGCCAGCATCCCCTTGGTTTCTCGACGCTCCGTGGGAATGTTGTTTAACAGCTATTTACAATTTCTTGCCCATTTTCACAACTCAAAATTACCACGGCCATAGCTGGTTTCCGTGGACTCATTAAAATGTACTCTAACCTTCGTAGTAGACGAATATTCTGAATTATTACTGGATGGTGTGGCAACTCGCAGTATTTCGCTCCCGCCAGTATTCCCTGCTGAGCCGATTTTAAACCATTGCCACTCGCAACTGGTTTTATTTGACTTAAATGCAGATATAATCCTAAATATTATGCGTGTACACTTCATTGAGCTGTGCATTCCCTTGTAGATACCGCTCCGGATTTGAAAGCCATTTTACTGCTGATCGATATGAGGATCCGATGACTCTGTTTAGAACCAGCTGATATAAAAAGGGTAGTCGTCCCTCGTCGAACTATTCTTATTTCAAATTGTCGATGAGTCATTGCTGTATTTTCACGAGATGTGAAAGGAATGATGACTCTCGTTGACGCACCATTCTCTAAATGATATATCCCAACTGCGTGTTTTGAGAAATGAGAGAACTTAGTGGTCCCCGTTGAGCTTCGCTTAGCATGAGCTCGTCGTAAATATCACTACCAAGATGACTCCCTGCGGTAGTATTTAAGAATCTACTAAGCATAAGTTTCTTAGATGTAAATGAAGGATTTGACGTGATATTTTACATTGGCGTTGTACAATGATCTCAATTTTAATTCCACTACTGTCGACACCTCAGTGATCCTTGCATTCACAAAGCCGCTGAGTCTGAGATAGAGTCGCCGAACTGAAGTGTCTGAGCGTTTGTGGAAGCTATGTTCCCTTGGATCTGTCAATAGTGGTGCGGCGTACAGTACTGTGGAGCATACCACACAGGTTACCTGGCTTTTGTTGGCCTATGGTGTTGGCCGTTATTCTTGCCAGAGATGCTGCTGGTGACATACTTGAGGTGATTTTTAAAGTTAAGCCGGTGGTGTAGAATTACTCCTAGTTTCTTCAGATGTGGATTTGGCGTGATGATCGAAGTATCCACTCTGATTATGGCTCTTTCTACTCTCTTCCTCTACTCTCTCTACTCCCATCTTTACTTTTCCGATCATGATGACTAACAGTATGTCAGTGATTGGTGCGGCTCTCGGTTTGTAAATGGAGTACTTCTTAGCTTGGCAAAAGTGAGTTCACTATATGGCTCATCTGTTCTGTGTTGGATGAAGGTCGTCCACTTACATTGAGCTAACAGTATGTCAGTGATTGGTGCGGCTCTCGGTTTGTAAATGGAGTACTTCTGAGCTTGCCAAAAGTGAGTTCACTATATGGCTCATCTGTTCTGTGTTGGATGAAGGTCGTCCGCTTACATTGAGCTTCTTCGTCACCAGCTTGTATGCAAATCTAAAAAGGAATCGCGCCAGCATCATCGCATACTTCTATGAAGCACTTTCATTTGCTGTCCTTTATCAGCTGCTTAAGGACTCTGCGCTAATCCTTATATGTCTCCTGCAGCGTTTGGCAATGTTCCAAGCCTCGAGACCGTTGGTAGCGCCGTCTGACCTGATTGTGTATTTTCCTAACTTTGATTTGCATCCATAGGGTTTTGGACTCTTCCTTATATTGAGGGATCGCAAAATGGCCTCCATTTCGCTTGCCATTTATACGGCCATGTTCTCTGCAGTACCTTGAAGTGTGAAGTCTTCCAGCCGCACTGATATCACTTGCCATTCAGAGTTTCCATCTGCTACCGGCTCGTTGAAGATCGAAGAACACACTGCTACTGTGCCCTGTGCTTAGGGTGCCAAGCAACATCGATCGGCTGCATGTTTTGGCCAGCAACATACATGTACACACAAAGCAAAGCACCTGCAGTTAGCCATAAGCTAACCTTCCAGTGTGTCCTATTTCGACTCAAGACCCTTGACACATTTTTCTCTGAGAAGTAGCTAGTGAAGTTGGGTGGTCTTACATTGGGATACTTTTTTTTTATCGGGACGCTGACGTACTATGCGCTGTAAGCTCAAGTGGACCCACGATACCAAGCCAAGGGGCTTGTTAAGCGCGAAGCCCAAACTAGACGCTATTACCTCCCGTGCAACCGCCCGAGGGGCTCAGCCGCATAACGAGCGACACGAATCGCGAAGACGGAAAAAAACCTGGACTTGCTCGCTCATTTTCAATAAAAGGAAAGACAACAAACCATAAACAATTTACATTATTTACTAACCAGATGTGTTTGTATAGATGTTTTGTTTGAGTTATCATAGAGATAAAGTTAAAGGTTATTGTTGTTACACCAAAGGACACGAAAGGTTCATGCAGGAGACAGCTTAAATTACAGTGCTGAAGATAGATAAGAACATAATTTCTAGTAGTTCTACGAGAAACACAAAAACTGATTTCGCTAATTAAAGACGGCGAGTCAATATCACCATTAATCAGCTTATCTATAAAAATAACGTTACGCATAATTCTACGATTTTCAAGAGATGAAAGGTTTATTAGCAGGAGCCTACTTGAATATGAAGGGAGAGTATCGGAATATTGGGGTCCCAATTTAACCCATGGAGAGCAAAAGGTAAAAATTTTGTTTGAACAGACTTATTGTGGTCTTGGTGATTTCTGTATAGTGGTCACCAAACACAAGATGCGTACTCTAAGAGATGTATACAGTAGTTTAGTTATATAAGGATCATCAAATTCCTTCGACCATCGCTTGATAAAGCCCAGAACACCCACAGATTTATTGGCAGTAATTGAAATGTGTAAGTCGAATTTTAGCTTAGGGTCTAAACGAACACCCTTCTTTTTTATTTGGTAGTGCCAAACACCTTTCTGCATGTGAAGATATATCACCTATTTGGTCATCCCAAATGGTAAATTTTTCCTTTTGGGCCCAATAGTTAGGTCAATTCACTCTTATCAGACCACTTTAGAGATACAGTCGGGAGTGTTTCCTTTGCCTATTTGGTAATAGCAGATGGTAAGATACCTTCCTGGTGCATCTTATAGTTGAGTGAATTCGTACTTCTCTCGAACAAGCCTGCGATTACAATCCCGTCGATTGTATTTATGCCATTTTCCCTCCCCACTTGTCTTAGCCCTTTACAAATCTTATTGTAAGACGTACTGAGCCTCATCCCAGCCTTAAAATTTCCTTACAGTTGAGAGATGCCACCCTGGCTTAAAGACACATTAGAAAACAAAAATGCAGTAGGGGAAGCGGAAAATTAGGTATGTCAGATAGGGCCGATACAAGTGTAGGTAGTTTATACAAATCTCAGATAAAATGTGACACCTAAAGTATCTTGTTAATGAGTCTGGCTTACACATTTTCGAGACAAACATTAGTTTTTTAAATAAGGAAAATAAAACGAAAAAATACATTTTTGGCCATTTTCTCCAAGTGCGACGTCACTCAAAAACCCGGTCAGCAAATCGTGATTAATTTTTTATATATAAGCATTCAAGAGGAAACACCACTGTACGAAGTTAGTTAGCCGTTAAACAGAAAGCACGAGGCCTCTGGGCCGTTAAACATACGCGCATCAAAGTACAGCAACACAAAACTCACTTAGCAACAACACCATAACAAAATCAACATTTGCACACATACAACTATAGACCACAAGCCACACATATTCGCATAGTGACACCTTCAGCAAATACACATGAGAGAAAAAGAAAGATGAGAAGATACCGATCACATAGGTACAATTCTTGCTTACCAACATCAACCCTTAGGTTAGTCTTACTCCCCTACTGTACCCGTGTCAGAACAAGCCGGAAAGTTGTCTTTTCTCACAGTAAATGGCGACTCACTCACCATGCAACGACACAAGCATTCACCGCTCTTTCACACAAGACAGCAAAGCTAAGCTCACAGCCGAGCGTTTCCGGCAACAGCATCTATACCTCGGCAGATATAATATAAGGCAACACCGATTACTGGAGGTATTCATAATCCAGCAATTAAAGTGACAACAAGCAAGGACCCTCATCTCAACGTTCAAAGCTCACAATTACTCGCATCTCGATCCCGGAAGCTTAACAAGTTTTATATACAAATCTAGTCCTTTACTACTCTCGCCGCGCACGTTTACTCCTTATCAGAACCTTTGATTAAAATCACGCTTAGTGATTGGTTACTAGCGACCGCTTAGTCCTAAGTGTCGGTCAAATAAAAAGCAACAAGCCCTGCCTTTTTCGAGAAGTGGATATACTCTTGCGTCAGTGATTAGGACACTTAATTCAAAATTGGATTCCAGTGAATATCATATCGTCGTAAGCAGGAATTACAAAGTATGGCCAAAGAATTTGAATTGGAAACGCGCACCGTAGAAGAGCTTCGCGCTAGCTTGTCGTACTTTGCCTGTCAACCGGATCTGACCGGAGATCGGAGTACGCTTGGCCGAACTAGAAGCTTTCTTCGGAAAGACACCGCAACAGACTGTAGTTCTCGCGGAGACCCCAGCAGCCAATCCCAGACAACAGAAGGACCATTGCAACAACAGAAAGAACCCCATGCTAGCTACGATCGACACAGGAGCTACCCGCAGTTTTATTAGTGAACACTAGAAAAAACTTAAGAGACATACACACATAGATTTCATTGGCGGACGGGACACGCAAGGATGTGACCAAGGCACTGATAGCAAAAATAGAATTGGATGACCGGGAAGATTATATGAGCATGTTGGTATAGCCTACCATTTTAAGCAATATCATCTTTGGGATGGATTTTCTGGGCAGTATCCAATGTACAGTATGGATCCGCTCGACTTCCCATAGTTATTGCCACGGGTTTCATCACAACAACTGCCCCAGCCCAATCCACTGCCGTCCATCCAGTTTTCAGAGAATACCAATTTGAAATTCGATACTATCACAGTATTGCCCCAGCACAGCAGTGGCCACCACATCGCCGAAGGATACAAGTGCACGTGCAAAACCAAGAGAAAACAACAGAACACCCAAGAGCTACACGAACGAGTCACAAAGAGCCAGCAGATTGCAGCGCCATGTCAGTCGCCAGTACGAACACGCTTCTACATTTGTAGATTTACCCATCCAAAGAGTAGCCCCAGACGCAGAAACCAACACAGCGAACTGCAGCAGTCGATCGAAGAGCTCAAAGTATTGCTTATGCACATGTTCTCGCTTGCCGGATTTCAAGGAGAAGTTTTCGCTACAGACAGATGCAAGCGACTACGGACTCGGATGGAGAAGCCTACGACTATTGAAATCAGAGGACAACTACTCAGCCACCGAAAAGAAATGTCTGGCCATAGTGTGAACCATTGGGAAGCTTCGTTGCTATTTGGAGGGTTATCGCTTTAATGTAGTCACTGATCATCTTGCCCTCAAGTGGCTCAACAGCATTGAAAATCCAACAGGAAGAACAATTTGATGTTCACTATCGATGCTCCTTCCCAAAAACCGATGGAAACGCTGCATCAAGTCCAGGAAGAACCACCTCGATGCTCATGGCTCCAGAAGATGCACCAACAAATGATAGAAAAGCCCGAAAAATGCCCAGATTACACGCAAGAGGCCAATCAGCTATACCGACGCTTGGGACAGCGACCGATCTAGGAGGAGCACTTCCCATGGAAACCATGTGCAGCCAATGAACATCGACAACGTGTACTGGAGGAATGCCATAACCATCCCACACTTGCGCATTCGAAAGATCACTTTTATAGCTCAAAGCTAATATTTTCCTAGGCTAGTCAACTGAAGCGCTTCGAAGCATTACTACAGCCCATAGATCTCAGTCTCAGCCATTTCGGAGTAATAGCACATAATTCACCAGTAGATCATTCAAGGTATTCTGTAAACAGAGCGAAATTGAAGTCCAATACACATATACGCAATATTCCCCGCAACAAAATCCAACACAACGAAATAACTGCAATGACCCTGTCGTTATAGAGCCAAAAATCCCTGAGAGAACTACTCAATATTCCTTCTTTAGTACTCCTAGTCCGCTCGATAGTTACAGTCCCCAGCCCGTACAGGGGCTTAATGGCGATGGGCCCTCCGGCCAGTCTGGAGAGGGTGGATAACACACAAATTAAAGGTTCCCCGTCTGTGCAAAGGACGGAAATTGCTCCCCCTGTGGAACTTTCCAGTATCGCGCCCTCTGTATCGTTGACTTTGTCCGACAGCAGCATAACCACTGCTGTGGCTGTCTAGCCTAGACCTCTCATCAGCATTCCAAAGCCGAAGATGGTGTTTATTTCTATACTAGTTTACATAGTTCGGGTATTAAGGTAGAAAAATTTAGGTTTAATGTTACGCGCACTATAGCTTCCTTCAAGATAGGTGTTCCGGACGACTATTTTGACACAATCTGTCAAAAAAAAGTGTCTGGCCTGAGCACCTAGTCGTAAAGGAGTTTTGAAGTCAGACCTAGACATTGGATACCAAAAAGACTCCTTGCTGCCACACAATCCGTACCCTCTAACATAGCTCCAAAGAACTAACTTCATCTTTGTTTTCTTGCCTACCAAAACGTAAGAGGCCTTAAGTCTAAACTCGCTAAACGTTACACTGATAGCCTATCTTTTGATTTTCATATTTTAATTTTTACAGAAACTTGTTTAAAGTGCGATATCTTAGATTCTGCAATCTTTCATAATAATTATACTGCTTATAGATTTGATCGTCCCTCCCCCCAGGGTGATGGCGTATTGATTGCTATTGATTCCGGCCTTCTGTCGGAACCAATTCTGCTTAATTTCCTAACGTAATTGAATTTATAAGTACTAAAGTATCTTAAATGTTTTTCTGTCTTTATCACTGGCTCTTACTTTCCTCCACGATCTGATATTTCTGTTTAGTTGGATTATCTTAATGCTATTCAATCGATCACGTCAATGATACTGATCCATTGTTGGTTTTTGGTGACTAAAACATCACTGATGTCACATGGTCCTCTGTGATCGACTCAGCGGGTTTGATTCCTTTAAGGCAACACATTTGTTGATGGCCTACTTAAATTGTCCTTATCTCAAGTTCATTTTGCAAACTGATTGAAGCGCCAACTAGTTTTGATATTTCCTTTTGTTCCTTCCATTCGTGGTCTCTAGAGTCAGTCTGCTTTTGCTTCCTGAAGACCCGTTTCACCCATCATTACACGTTACTATGGATATGCCTATTCTGCATTTTCCAAATTTTTATATTCTGCTCAACATCGGTTTGGGAAGCGTAGGTCTACCACCACTAATTTATTAGTTTTCTTTTGTAATGCAAGGATTTAAGAATAAGATGCAAACTGACGTCACCACCACATATTAACTAGAATTTTCTTCTTTTGTAATAAAATGATTTAAAAATAAAATGCACACTGACGTCAGCAAAGTATTTGAATTCGTAAATCATAAATTGGATCTCCTTGTGAATTTCCGACTACCTTAATCTTAGAAGTTTCTTTTTATAGACTCTCACTCTAACCCCCTTAAGGTTACATAAGGTTACATCAGGTTCACCTTTAAGCTGCAAGATGACCTTGATTCTTTTCAATCCTGGTGTCAGATCAACTTACTAAATCTCAACTGTTCTAACACAAAGTTATGTCATTTGGTAAGACATCGTTCCCGTCTTATTAACGATAGGCCCCTTGATCGGATCGACTCAGTTGATGACTTGGGTGTTCTTTTAGACCCTAAATTAAAATTCGACTTACACATTTTAATTTCCGCCAATAAGGCGGTGGGTGTTCTGGGTTTTATCAAGCGATAGTCGAAGGAATTTGATGATCGTTATATAAATAAATGTTCTTCCAGTCCGGTTGTGGCTAAAGATTATGTTGAAAGGTAACCTATACCTCTTATTGCTGGCCTCGGGCTCAGACAATAATGCAAATTATTTTACGGCCGAGTGTTAGGGACGCGACGTGCATATTTGAACCAAACTAACATAAGAAGATTTCTTAGGAGCTCAAGTCAAGATAAGACAACTTGCAAGCATAACAACATGTTAAGTTAAGCGCGATAACGAAATCTGCATAGCAAAGGCATGCGCTTATCGCCGTTGGCGGCTGCAGCGGGAATTCTGATAAGACGTTGTCGCTTTCGGGAGTGTCGGAGTGATAATTTATTTTAGCGACTTATTGGAAGAGCACTGTATTCGGAACTGATTTCTTAATACAAAGCATATTTCACTTAAGCTAAACCAAAGCTCGCATCACGCCATAATGTCAAGATCGGCAAGCCGACTCGGCAAAATCTTCGGCAATAACGGAAACTCTTGTAGCAAAACAAAAGTGTCCGGTTACCGCCGCTGACCATTGCAGCTATAGCGCGCTGATACAAAGTATGCAGCGCCGCCATTGCGAGGGCTGTTCTTTAACTTATGATATAAACTTATGAGTGTTATCTGTTAACATATATATATAAACTACTTCTCTTAGAGTACGCATCGTGCGTTTGGTGTCCACAATACAGAAATCACCAGGACCGCATTGAGTCTGTTCAAAAGAAATTTTTACTTTTTGCTCTCCGTGGGTTGAATTGGGACCCCAATAACCCCATCCTTTCATATTCAAGTAGGCTCCTGCCAATAAACCTTGCATCTCTTGAAAATCGTAGAATTATGCTTAATATTATCTTTATAAATAAGCTGATTGATGGTGATATTGACTCGCCGTTTTTGTGTTCCTTGTAGAGCTACTAGAAATTATGTTTCTATCTATCTTCAGCACGGTAATTTAAACTATCTCTTGCATGAACCTTTTGTGTCCTTTGTTGTAATTACAATAATCTCTTTAACTTTATTTCTATTAATAACTCCCTTATCTCAAACAAAACATCCATACCAACGCTATGTTATCTGTTAACTACTCCCCCTTCAAGTATAAGGCCGTCCTCGGCCGACCCAATCCCGGTGACGACTTCTCGTAACTGCTTCGCAGACTCCTTTGCGTCGATGATCCGCCAAAGAGTGAGGCCAATGCAGATTAAAGCACAGCATATGGCTCCAATGATGAATGCCATACGATAAGCTTGATCGGTTCCGGCGTCTTCCTTGAATTGCTGTATCACCTCCAAACTACGTTCATCCAAACGATGAAGGTAAGGGAGGCTGAGGACATCTTGGCTGGCAGTGATGTTCAGCAAGGGAGAATTGGAAACACCCTGGACTCTATTGCGTACGTTGTTGTGATTGTAAAACAGAGTCCCGTTAATTGCGACTCGGCCTCCGAACGTGATGAGATGCGTGCCTTGTACCTGGATCTCAGTGCCGTTGTCCACCTGAATCCTTGCGGACCCATCGTTGAGTATGATGATTACGTCGTCTACATGTCTACATGGGTGATTGTTTCCAGGTTGCTCGGCTGGATCTCGCAGTGTGCCGTGCCACCTGCATGGAGCTCTTTGGCACATGGACTCTCTAATGCCAGACGACAAAATGTGGCTCCAGGTGAAGCGGCGCAACTCTGCAGTGTGTGGGTTTCTCCATCGCATTCGGCTATGATGTTGTCAAACAATAGCAACAACTCCTATGGGAGTGTTGGTGAGTTCCTCTAGCCAAATTGATTTCAAATCTGAGTGGGTCAAAATGTTTGGGCTAACAATGTTATCGTTCGCAAGAGTAATAGCAAGCACTAAATTTTGCAACTCCACTATCAGCATTATGTTTCTAGACAGTGTTTTAAATAAATGGCTAGTGTCGACTTGTGAGTTTTTGGTTATCACGAGAATTTTATTGACAGTAACTGTTAACTGGTTAAGCTGGTCTTGAACTTTAGTGTTTATTTCTATTTGTCTATTGTTGGCATTTTAGCAACTTTTACGTTTTTCTTTTTAAAGAGGTTTGCCAGGTGGCTAAAAATAAATTGAAAAACTATATCTAACTTATACGAGTTTGCTTAGTGGCTTAAAAAAGGTGTAACAAAAAAATGAAAAAAAAACAAGGGAGTCACCTTAGGTGGTCTTTGTGGACCATCCTCCCTCTAATGAGGACCTCGGTCCCCAGGTCTGCATCCACGGCCTTCTCATCACATAAAGGTGTGAGTTTGTTTTCGTGCCGTCGGTTGGACTTGACCAAAACTTTGTCACCAACGTCGAAGACCCTATTCTACCGATTAGCGTTTCCCTAGCTCTGAGCGCCGTCTGAGCGTTTCTGATCTTTTCTTGTATCTTCTCATGGGGCTCATCTGGGTGCGCCTGAACTACATCAACTGGTGTCTGGTCGATGGCCGAATGGATCGACTTTTTGTACTCAGTTGTAGCCAGCAAAATGACTTCTACGGTGTCACTTATGCCTTTATCGATCTTTAGGCATCTGGCTAGCTCTAACAGAGTGCTGTGAAAGCGCTCAACCTGTCCATTCGAGATGCTATGCAATGGTGGTGCATTTGAAATGCTGGCCTCATAGTTGTTTGCAAGCATAGTCACGATGGTCTTTGAATTCAATGACGGTTCATTGTCACAGTAAAATAAAAAAGCCAGATCTTTTGGAAAAAAAATCATTAGTTGCATTAAGGCTGGCTTCAGATCCACAATGGTTCTTGAAGGGACCGGTTGGACAATAGCAAACTTAGAGAACTTGTCGATGCAAGTGAGAAAAAATATCCTGTCTGTGGAGAAAATGTCTATGTGTAACGTCTCTCCTACATGTGAGGGGATCGGTGTCTCCCCAAGCTCTTGTTTTTTGGGGTGTCTATCATATTTAGCCCTAGCACATGTTTTGCAATTTTGTACTATTTCATTGGCTATTTTTGCCATCTTTGGAAAGTAGTACTCGGAGAGTACCTCCTTAATATTTTCCTGTGCAGACCTATGGGCCCTATTATGCTCGGCTGTGAGGATTTCCCTTCTTTCTCCAATCGCAAATACGTCCACAACGCGATTTTTGCAGTGCCAGAACTTTGTGGCCGGGTATCTTCGAACCAATGCATCTTGTATCATTGCAAGCGTGTGTAAATTACAGTGGAGAGCATTTACGCATTTGGGTGAAACTACATCTTCGAGCTCGTCTAGCAGCGATTCAATGCAAGTATAGCTGATCAAGTAGCGTTTCTTATTTCCAAATAGAATAAAACTCTGTTTTAAGGGGAAACGCGCCTCTTCTAGCACTATTTGGTTTTGAAAACAGTTCAAGGGTTTGTCTGTTGTCTCAATGGTGTTGGTGAGAGATACTTCACTGTGGATCATTGCTGCGCAGGACTCAACTTCTTGTTTATTTACAGCGTTGAGCTGCTGTCTTCACAAGGCATCCGCAACCAGATTGTCCTTGCCAGCTTTATAGAAGATACGTGCATGTCAATGCTCGCTTTCCACCTTTTGATCTTCGCGTCTGGATTGGATTCCGAAACTGCGAAGGTCAAGGGTTGATGGTCAGTGAAGATATTAATGTCTTTCACCCCATGCAAATAGTGCCTTAACTTGGCAAGGGACCATACGATGGCCAATAACTCTCTCTCATTTGTTGCATAGTTAACCTCGCTGTCCTTCAATGTTCTCGAAATCATTGTTATAGGACGACCCTCTTGGGACAAAACTGCACCTATGCCGTGAGCCGAAGCATCGGCCGTTAGATCGAATGGCTTCTTAAAATCGGGGTACCTGAGCATTACATTCTCGGATGACAAAATATCGCGCGACTTCTTAAACGCCCTTTGCTGCACTTCTGAGAATTGAACTTTTATACTTCTAGACCTATGTTTACTGACTGTTCCATTCTCACCCTTCAAGATATTCGAGATGGGTCTTGCTATTGCGGCGAAGTCCCTAATGAAACATCTGTAATAACTTGCGAGGCCTAGAAATGATCTGACATCGAACAGTGTTTTAGGTTCTGGATACTCCTGTATTGCCCTGACCTTTTCAGGATTCTTTAATCCAAAGGGGAGTCTTTTGAACTCGTATTTCCCCCAGATAACCAGACTTGAGGTCTAATGTTGAAAAGAATTTGGCTCTCCCCAAATTCCCCAATATCATTGATATATTTGGCATAGGGTATTTGTCAGGCACGGTTCTTTCGTTAAGTTTACGAAAGTCCATTACCAATCTCATTTTCCTTTTGCCTGCTTCATCAGAGCCCTTCTTGTCTACTACCCATATTGGGATATTGTAGGGAGAGACGGACTTTTGAATTATATCATTTTTTAGCAGATCTTTGATTTCTCTATTAACGAAATCAGCTGCTCCCATTGGATATGGGTAAAGCTTGGCATAGATCGGCTGCTCATCTGTGGTCCTGATGGTGGCCACGACTGATGTGTTATACGGCAACGCCTCGTCTGGGTCTGCAAAAGCCTTTTGTCTGGTCTTTAGCATTTACAAAAAAGAACTTCTAGCTAATGGGGATGCCTCTGCACAGTCTACATTTGTGAAATTTACATTTTTGAACGTGTGGAAGGTGATTTTTTCGACCTCCGTACCCCACTTAAGTTGTCCTGAAGCTAGACAAAGCGAAGCAGCTGCCTGCTTTAGCAGGTCAAGGCCTACAATGCCATCAAAAGCTGACATATCCGGCAGAATGAAAAATGTTGCCTTCAACCCAAACATTGAAACAAAGCATTTGTGCGTAATATGTGTCTCGCCGTGAATGAAATGAATTTTGAAGGGGGACTCTACCGAGCGGACGCCTTTCAACCCTTCATGTGGCCGAATGAAATTCTTGGCCGCTCCCGTGTCTATGAGGAATTTAGCCACGAATGCGTACCATTCATGATTTGACTCTCTTCTTGCGCGAGAGCTAGCGCTGAAGGCAAATCTCTGGGCTTTGCTGCAAAGAGCACATCTGTAAGACTGCGCTTGAGACCCGATATGAACACACGCAACGCATCGTCGCGGAATTTTTCACATAGGCCCTTTGCTAAAGCTGGCTCATATGACATATTAACTTTGTTAGTAAGAAGAGTGAGTTTCTTCTCTACCTCATCGTAATATTGACGCAGGGACAGGCCACCTTGCCTCAAGGTACCTAATTCCTGTTCAATGAAATGAATTGGTCTCTTGTCACTGTATGTGAAATCTAGGCGATTTTTAATCGCATCAAAATTCAATACAGTGCCAAATGAGGCCAGCACCGCGTCTGCGGGGCCCCTAATCTTGCTTCTTATGATGATAACAGCCTGATAATGACGAGAACTGCCATTATGTGGTCTGTAGATCTCGTAAGCGGCTAATGCTGCCTCCAATATACATACGATTCCTGTACTCCTGCAAACTCAGGTCAGCACTTGACGGCATCTAGCGGCTCGTCACAGCGAATGTCGTTTCTAATAGCTATAGCAGCATATGCTACTACTTGTGGGGTGGCAACGTTTGCTGCTATTTGTTCAGCTAGCTCATTAATTCTTTGAGTCAATGCTTGCTCCCTCTAATGGTTTGCAACGGCCTGTTCGGCTAAAGCATTGCTGATAGCCGTCCTTACTACTTCCCTAAGCTGATCTGGATCCATTTTACCTGATGGTGGGTGAATTACGGGAAGAAGTCTTGTAGCCGGGACTCTGATGCGAATGTCACAGTCGGAATCTGAGTCGCTAAACTGCTCGCGAGGGTTTCTATATTGGTGAACTGTGGCACGCGCAGGCCAGTGGCCGCGATAAACAAAACGGGTCGTCAAAAGATGGGTCGAATTACGACGCAGCTCTGAACCACGAGAACTGTATATATTGTTATTGCACAATTTTAGACAACTCAACTCAAATTCTCAAAGCAGTCACTCTCACGTGTTTCAGAAACTCTTTTCTATATGATCTGTTGCAATATAAAATACTCACTAGTGCTAACTAATTTTTCTAAAAATAAAAATTTTTGAGTTCAACGAAAAATTTTGGCCAGAGTGTCCACTTACATGACTCAATTAACACAAAATTTTTTTTATAAACTGGTCACTCGCAGCTCCCGCGCTGCTGTCTTAATTGTTGTTGGTTGTTGCAGCTCCTGTGCTGCTGTTTTAATTGTTGTTGGTTGTGGAGTCCGACCACTAGTTGGGCGCCAATTAATGTTCTTCCAGTCCGGTTGAGGCTGAAGATTATGTTGAGAGGTAAACTATACCTCTTATTGCTGGCCTCGGGCTCACACAATAATACAAATTATTTAACAACCGAGTGTTAGAGACGCGACATGAATTTTTGAACCAAACTAACATATGAAGATTTCTTAGAAGCTCAATTCAAGATAAGACAACTTGCAAGCATAACAACATGTTAAGTTAAGCGCGATAACGAAATCTGCATAGCAAAGGCATGCGCTTATCGCCGTTGGCGGCTGCAGCGGGAATTCTGATAAGACGTTGTCGCTTTCGGGAGTGTCGGAGTGATAATTTATTTTAGCGACTTATTGGAAGAGCACTGTATTCGGAACTGATTTCTTAATACAAAGCATATTTCACTTAAGCTAAGCCAAAGCTCGCATCACGCCATAATGTCAAGATCGGCAAGCCGACTCGGCAAAATCTTCGGCAATAACGGAAACTCTTGTAGCAAAACAAAAGTGTCCGGTTACCGCCGCTGACCATTGCAGCTATAGCGCGCTGATACAAAGTATGCAGCGCCGCCATTGCGAGGGCTGTTCTTTAACTTATGAAAATCGTAGAATTATGCTTAATATTATCTTTATAAATAAGCTGATTGATGGTGATATTGACTCGCCGTTTTTGTGTTCCTTGTAGAGCTACTAGAAATTATGTTTCTATCTATCTTCAGCACGGTAATTTAAACTATCTCTTGCATGAACCTTTTGTGTCCTTTGTTGTAATTACAATAATCTCTGTAACTTTATTTCTATTAATAACTCCCTTATCTCAAACAAAACATCCATACCAACGCATCTAGCTAAATTGTTTATGGCTTGTTGCTTTTCCTTTCATTGAAAGTGAGCGAGTGAGTCCGCGTTCTTTTCCCCGTCACAGCGAGCTAAGCGTAATATAAAAAACGATGATCGCGTAATACATTGAAGGAAAACACAACAATTCGGACGATCTAGTCTATAAATATCACAGGCCATTAACCATTAGCCAATATCCAGAAGGCGTCAGAGGATCAAGGCCGCCATTACAACCTGAGACGATTGGCGACCCACTTATGAACATTGGTGCTTCAACGGCAACAAATAGCACTAAAGTACGATGGCCCGTATCTCGTAATAAAATTTCTTTTCAGAGAATTCAGCACTTAAAAGGACGAAAACGAAGCACCGCCAATCTGGTGAAAGGCCTACAATCATGACCCTGACGACTCTGATGGCCACGAAGGGAAGCACGAGAACGAAAACGCCTAGGAGTTAGAGCTATGCTACGGGGGCCACATTAGATGGATGCACCTTTGCAGCGTCTCCACCTCCTTAAGGGCTCCTATCTCAAGATCCATGTCAGTAGTAGGTTATATTTAAAAATAGGTAGTACACAGTCGTTTTAAGCAGATTTACTTTTGTCACAAACAGCAATGGCAGATAACGAGTATATGAGTATGATACCTGACCAAGCGACCATGATGACTCCGAGCATGAGATCCAGTGTTGCATGCTAAACGAGAGTCCACTTGGCTCTCCCCGTTCTTGGTCGACTCCTCATGTAGTGTGGACACCGGAATGTGGATGTCAATATCCGTAACGGAATATACCACTGGATTTTGTAACCAAAATATTGTAGTTTTAATGCATTTGGTAGCCCCATAGTAGTTTACACTTAGGCTCAAAAAGATGGTCCAACGAAAACATCAAACAACAGAATGTATCAGCAACAGGAGACCAGGAGACGATGAGGCCCACCAGCATATGTCCTGGCCACATATCCCGATTCTGCGGAACAGGAAAAATGGGGTAAGGCACATAAGCTCGTAGTGAAAAGGATCTTTGCAGGCAGGCAAACATCACCAACCGACGCAAGCAAACTGAAGTTTACCATGGAGACTCAAGACTCAAAAACCAACCCGGTCAAGCATCCTTACCACCACCGAGCTTTACCGATTCTACAGAAGCTGAAATGGTCTCGATCAATGAAATTTTGACGACTGCCTGAAGCCCAAAGGTTAATAAGGCCTCTGGGCTAGATGGATTCCCACCCCTGGCGTTGAAGCTGGCCCTCTCTCTGCACCCGAACGCGTTCGTGGAATTGTTCATTGAGTGCTCCAGAGAGAGAGTCCTCCCCAGTATATGGAAAATACAATCGTTGGTGCTGCTTCCTAAACCTAGGCAACCTCACGAAGATCCATCATCTCATAGGTCACGCAGCTCCTTTCTGGGCATGGTTGCTTACGGAGCTACCTTAACCGGTTTCGACATGACCAAAAGAATGAATGTAATTGGTGAAGCAGTACACAGCCCGTACCACGTGACCTAGGATTGCGGGAGATTTGCCTCGCACAGGTCGACTCTGGAGGAAGTCATGGGTGGCCCTATTTCACAAGGCAGCCTAATCCCCTGTATGCTGGACTCCAGCCAGAACTTTGAGGCAGCCAGTGCCCTCGCAGCGGCAGTCACAACGGAGCTCAGACGGGCGCAATAGAGGAAGGATATAAATCTTTATAGATAACGCCAAGGCGCCTGCGAAGCATTGCTCTGTTATACCATACATAATGAGAACCTAGCATTTAAGTTGTTGTAGAAAATTAGAGCAAATATAAAAAACAAACAAAAAAGAACCTGCAGTTGCCCATACATGCAAGGCTTTAAATGAGCTGCGCATGCGCTTATCTGGCCTGCGCATATACGAAAAGCGGATAAGAGAGACAAAAAAGGAAATAGAGCGGCCCGACTACCCTTTCTGAAACAAAGGCAAAGCTGCATGCTTACAAGATCGGCTGCATAAGAGCTTATACAGGCTTACGCATAGACGACAGGAGATATCAACAGAAAAGGAGAGCGGCTGCGCGCATAACTTTGGGTGAAGAAGCAATGTAATCATGTTACGTCAAGGCTGGCAGCGAAGCCTGTCTCCAGAATTTGGGTCAGTGGGCTGCCGCAGCGTGGGTGTCACGGCAGTTGTTCGCTGACGACGAAACTTACCAGATCGCGACCGCAAAATAAAGTCAAGAACCAAGATAAGAGTCCCGCGCCTCGACCAAGTGCCACGCGAGTTTTTCAACACAGAGCCTCAGCATGTGACCCATGTTCAAGAGATGGAAGGTTTATTAGCAGAAGCCTACTTGACTATGAAGGGAGGGGGTTATTGGGGTCAAAGTGCAAGCCACGGAGAGCAAACAATAAAATTTTCTTTTGAACAGACTCAATGTAGCCCTGGTGATTCCTGTATTGTGGACACCAAACACACGATGCATACTCCAAAATAGGTCTAATGGACCACCCAAGTCATCAACTGAGTTGATCCGATCAAGGGGCATATCGTTAAGAAGGTACGATGTGTGAAGTG